>NW_020872806.1:115778-120778 GCF_003789085.1 Penaeus vannamei | reverse complement strand
CCCTTCCTACCTCTCTCTCTCTCTCTCTCTCTCTCTCTTTCCCGTTTCCCTCCCACATCTACCCTTCCTCCTTATTCACTTCCTCCGCCTTCATATCTTCCTACTCCACTTCCACGTCCCCTTTCCCCTCCTCCACTTCGTCCTCACTCTCACCCTCTCCCTCTCCCTTATATATACACATAAGTACGAGTGTATGTATGTTGTGTTCGTGTTTATTTACGTATCTATGTATATGCATGTACATGTGTATATGTATGAGCATATGTATATGTATATGTATGTGTATGCGTATATGTATGTGTATGCGTATATGTATATGCATGTGTATATGTATATGCATGTGTATATGCATGTGTATATGTATATGTATATATGTGTATGTATATGTATATGTGTATGTGTTGTGTATGGTTGTGTTTGTGTATGTGTGAATATTCATATGAATATGTATACGTATACATGTATAAGTATATGCATATGCATAAGTGCGTTTGTGCGTGTGCATGTGCGTGCGTGTTTGTGGAATGCCTGTAGCCCCCTTGACTTTAATTCATAAATCTGCAACTCAGACAATTCAAGGTAAATACATATCAACAAAAATGACGAATCTGTTTACCAAATGATAAAAAATGGCCACTTGTTAGAGTGTTTAAAGAAATCTCCTATCTCATCTTTCGAGTTTTGAGGGTCATTGTTGATCTTTACTTGAAGTAATCGTTATTTTCGAATTCCTTTAGCGATATCTCCCGCCAAGGTTCCAAGAGACACGAAGTCGCAAATCTCAAAATTTAAACCACATGCTTCCTGAATTTAAAAGTACCTCGATTAAAAAAATGAAAAAAATGAAAAAGAAAAAGAAGAAGAAAAAACTACACAGACGATATTTCATTCCCTCGAAAATCAAATCCGATCAAAATAGCCGATTAACAAACAAATAACTGCCCTAAATCATCAGCATTCCCTTGACATCACCCAGAAGAACCCGACGCAGGCACTCCCCCCCCCTCGTCAAACAGCGCGATCCGAGAGTCAAAAGAGTCACGAGAGACACCTAAAGCGTTTTAAGCAGGGGAGCGCTTGAGCAAGAATTCTTGCCGATGGGCCAAGCGCTGTACCGTTCCCTGCTTAAAACGCTTTCCAAGGCAGGCAGCCCCCCCCCCCCGTTCAGTGATGCCAGACATGTGGAAGTGTCTTTCTATAAAGTACAAATCATAACAGTCATTGGAGAACATCGAGTCACCGAGAGTCATCGAGAGGGTCAGCCGCAGGACCGCGCGAGGCCAAGGTCTCGGCACCAACGGTCGGTTTCCTTTATCTCACTCCGCGATGGCGCCCTGACTCCGATAACCGCATATCTCGTGACCTCGGACGCACGCGCAAACACGATGACCCGCTCCTTACGAGGACCGAGTGACGCAACACATTACCTGCAGTTGCGACTCACCTGTGCGGAGGGGGGAGGGGTTGCTAGTGCAGGGGGGGGGGGCTGTTGCGCGTCTTCGGACTTTCCCCTTATTTTTCCTTTTCTGTTTCGTGCTTCTGCTTCTTCTATTTTTCTTTTTTTTTTTTTTTCTTTGTCGTCCCATGCTTCTCCATCTCCTTTCTTCTTCGTTTAGTGCTTCTACTTCTCCTCTTTTCCTATATTTTTTTATTTCTTCGTTTCTTCTTTTTTTTCTTCGCTTCCAGCTTCTGTTTCTCCTCCTCCTTTCCCCTCTATTTTCCTTTCTAGTTTTCCTGTCGACGTAATCACCATTTCTTCTCGTCTTTCCTTCTTCTTGTGTTCCTCTTTCTCCTCTTTACTCTCACTTCCCTCTTCCCTCTTCTTCTTTCTCCGGCCTCTTATCTCCTCTCTGCATAATTCTTCTCCCTCCTGTGCCCGTTCTTCTCCGCGTGTGTGCATGCGTGCGTTACAAAGTGCATACTCTCCTTTCCTCTCATTACCTTCCCCCTTCTTTCCTCCTCTTCCTCCTCTTCTTTCCCTTCTCTTTCTCCCTCCTTTTCTTCACTCCCACTCTTCCTCTCCCTCAGTCCCGTCCACGGCGACCACGTCAGCAAGGTCACCGCGGCCGCCCTCCACGAAGCACGACCATGACGACTTTCTCGCAGCCACAGGGGACTCAACCTTGCTTAGGAAGGCACCTGCTCGTCATAACCACAGGCCCTTTCGTCAGCTAACATATTCGCATGAACAAGTCGTTCAACATGCATGCATACATTACATATATACATACATACATATATACATACATACATATACATACATAAATATATACATACATACATACATACATACATACATACATACGGACATATACATAACATATATATATATATATATAATATATATATATATATATATATATATATATATATATATATATATATATATATATATACATGCGAACATACATACATAAACATACACAAACACAACCATTAATTCACACGCATACACATATGCATGCACATACCTGCGTGCGTGCGTGTCTGTTTCAGTATAACGAAAGCATAATACAACTTACCCGCGCATACACACAAAGGGGGCTGGGGATGCAAATGAGAAAACACAAACATAAAGGGAGTGAAAGGGAGTGTAAATTACCCCTAAGACGATTACCCCGAAGCGCAAAGATTTGACCAACTTCTCAAATACACACGCACGCACGCACGCACGCACGCACTCACAAGGCTTTTAACCCCATCCCGTCGCTAAGAGAGGGAACTTTAAACCGAAATTCTAGCTAGTAACAATGCACCCATCACTCCCGCTTTTTTATAATGCTCTTTCAACGCCCTTCGTAAATCCCCCCCCCCTCCACTCACTGACTCATCACAAACCGCGTGTTTCTCTCTCTCTCTCTCTCTCTCTCTCTTCGCCCTTTCCTTCCGCCCCTCTTGGAATTCAACGAGAAAGAAAAGAAACGAGAAGAAAAAAAAAAACGCACGAGATACACGTGCACAGGAACAAGTATTTTTTTTTTTTTGCCTCCATGTCTTTCCTTTTACACCGAGGATATTCACCAATGATAATAAGGGCGAATATCAGGTCTCACGTCAGCAAACCGACGCTGCATAATCCCGGCTTTTACCGCTTCGTAAACAATTTAAAAAAAGCTGGTTACAGACGCGACACACAATTAAAATACAACACTGGACCGAAGTCTGCAAAAGTACTTCAGCAAAGTCTCCCATAATGCGATGGCTTCTGCGCGCGATGCCAACCATAAAGAACTGATATAACAATAAACAAATCGCCCAAGCCATGATACCTCAAACAACAACATCAATAACCAGCAATAGGAAAAGAGTGCGTACGATGTAATACACAAGACTGTATATTTATACTGCTGACCCCGATCCACGTCAGCATTTCTTGCAGCGAAAGGAAATATCGCAACCCGCCGCCCGTCCCAGCGTCTCAGAGAGGTTTTCCCCTTCACGAAATACATCCACATGAGTAATAAATAATAAGAACAAAATCGCATAAAAAAAATACAGACACAACTAAACATGATTATAAATGCAGTCTCACGAATCACATCGTCTCGGCTTTTCTTGCTGACCGCAATATTGTTTTCAGCAACACAATCTTGATAAAACAACTCGATACACTTCATATCAAAAGCAGCTACAATTTTACGGGACTATCAGTAATGTTCAAGATCACCATTATCTACCTTATCGTCGATAATACCATCACATCATAGCTATCAACATTTTCTACATGTAAATTTCACTTACTACTAAAAATAAATAACGGCCAATAAGAACAATGATAACAAATAAGCCGAGACAACAACGACGTTTAACAAAGACAATGAAAATAACAATGACAGCGGTGTTGACTGACGATAACGATGATGGTGATGATAAGCGACTTAGATAAATCGTGACAAAAAAAAAAAAAAAAAAAAAACGACTTCCACAGCAGCAGTTTAGTCAAGTAAAAGAGAACTATTTTAAAAAATATGAGTGAGGCGACGGGGAGGACGGAGGGGGAAATATGAGCAGAGGGAAAGGGGAGAAGGAGGAGGAGGAGGTGTGGGAGAGAGGGAGAGAAGAAGAGAAAGAGAGAGAGAGAGAGACTCAGTGACAGTAACACAGACGGAGACAGAAAAACAAAATAAAGAGAAAGAAAAAAAACAAGAAAATAACAGAGGCAGAGAAAGAAAGACATCTAACCAGAATGAGAGAGAGAGAGAGAGAGAGAGAGAGAGAGAGAGAGAGAGAGAGAGAGAGAGAGAGAGAGAGAGAGAGAGAGAGAGAGAGAGAGAGAGAGAGAGAAAGAGAGAGAGAAAGAGAGAGAAAGAGAGAGAGAAAGAAAAAGAGAAAAAGAGAAAAAGAGAAAGAAAAAAAGAGAGAAAGAGAGAAAGAGAGAGAGAAAGAAACAGCGAAAGCAGGCACCCGCCAGCAGACACCGTCCTTTAAATCCCCGAGCACAAGACAGCTGATCAACATTACCTCCGGCCGCCTATAGCCTGTGATGAGAGGGACCTGCCCGTTGTGCATCATCATTCTGCTTAGCGCCTCGGCCTCCAACCTGCTAGTCCGCGCCTGCTCGACCTACTCAAAGGCACCTCGCGAGTAAGACACTGTTACCTCCTTGACGGGCGGAGCTTGAGTGCGGGGGTCCTACAAGCGGCGAGACGACTGAGGGATCTGTGGCCCGTAGGATGCCAGAGGTCGCCTTTTAAGTGTACGCGAGGGAGGGAGACCGGGAGGAACTTGGGGGAGGTGTGCTTGTTTGTGTGCGTTTGTGTGTGCAACAGGAACAACGGAGGGAAGGGCAAGAAAACACACGAATATGCCATATTCGTGTGTTTTCTTGTCCTTCCCTTCGTCGTTCCTGTTGCAATCTGTTCACCATGCATTCCACACATGTGTTTGTGTGAATCAGACTGTGAATGAGAGAGAGAGGGAGAGGAGAGAGGGAGAGAGAGAGGGGAGAGAGGAGGGAGAGGGAGAGGGAGAGGAGAGGGAGAGGGAGGAGAGAGAGAAGA
>NW_020872806.1:93278-100778 GCF_003789085.1 Penaeus vannamei | reverse complement strand
AATCAGACTCACATACATTAAAATAAGTAAACTAAATTATTTCTATTGCAATTTGATCTATTTCACCCTCCTTCCTTTTGCAAGGTAGCCCTCTCAAGATGGGAGTACTAGATACTTTATGGGTAATCCTAAAAGACAGAGAAATAAAATCTTTACTTGGTACTTCCCAAAGAACTGGACAGTCTCAATTACACTGAAAGCCTACTACAGTTGATCATTATATAGTTTTCTGCACAGCACACAGAATAGGCCATATGATTACTGATAAGGATGTTTAGTTTATCTAAATGTGCATGATTAAAATGCAAAACTTCAGCTCTGGAACAAAGCTCATGATTAACATAATTAAAAAAGGAATCCTAAACTTCTCACTAACAAAAGTGAAATCAATTAAATTGGTTTTGACCTCATCGAGAAAAGCAAGGGGAGTATGCAAATTAACATAAAACAAATATATTTACACATTATTCAGAGCTTGAAATTGCAAATCAGTAAAAGGCAAATGATCATGATTAGACATTTACATTTCCTTTGCTTTCTAGAATGATATGATCCATAGATATAATACATAATTACATTCCCTGTAATTTCTCAATTTTAACTAAAACCATATGTAAAAAATATTTTTCTAAAATCAAAACTTGCTTTCTTTATTTCCTTGGATTTATAAAAGAGGTCTCCATATTAAATCAACCAAAAATAAAATCATCAGCTTTTAATTCCAATGTGCCTTTATTAATTGAAAATATGCAAAAACATGAACCCCACCTTTGCATTTTGTAGCTACTCTTATCAACTAAGATATCATATATGATATATAGTAAATCATGCATTCAGTATACTCTTAGGTAAAATTAGTTTGTAACATAAATATAGTAAAAGTAAATTGGAAGACAAAGGTCAACAAAATTCCACGAAGTAAGGAGCCAGTCCAAGCTCTATTTTCACAGAATATAATTAAAAGTTTGTAAGCCTTGCCAAGACATGGAACATAAACGCAAAGTTGAATGGTTTACAATGTACTACTGTGTTGAATTTCAGATTGTGGGTCTTTCATCACAAATTAGGAGCAATTTGGAAAGTGTGAAAGCAGCTCTATTTTGGGTGCCACAATGAACAAAAAAAAATGAAATTCATCAATTTATCAATTCTGTCAACTATTTTCCTTGTACTATATGCATATCTCTATGGAAGTACTGGTATGCTAACATCAGCATGCTGGGGTCAAATATGAGACTGAAGATAACTAGCCATCCAGATTAAGCTTAAAAATCACCAAAGTAGAATATACTGGGCCTCTAAAAGACGTAACCCCACTATAACATCATAAAAACAAATATCAAAAGTGCCATACACTGAAATCAATACCAAAAGTTTCGAACTCCACGTTATGCGACCAATATTAAATATCAGTACCACAAGATACCTCAAGAGGCCAATGCCCAGGTTCATGAACTTAGGTGGGCGTGGTATATTGACAGTATCGAGTTTGTTTGTTTATACATGCTCACGGTTAAATCAAAATCTAGAAGGAGTCAATACTTACTGTTTTCTGTTTCTTGCAGTCGATTGTTGACATAGTATCTTTTGAAATAACTGATGATCTTTCCCTGTACTGCAGCTTATTATTCGCCACGTCGTTAATGGACGGTTGAAATTTTATTTTGTGGTAGTATCCAATACCATCGATGTCAAAATCTAGGCATTTGAAGTGTTTGAATCTTCAAAATAAAAGGTTCAGACTCTGCTGGCGGTATTTCTTTTCGTATCTATGCATGTAAACAAACCTTTCATTCAGTAGAAATGCAGCTAGAAATTGGTGAGTATTTACATACATTATAGTGGATATATTATGACCTTAACCATCCAAGTTGTTTTAACTGACTCCTACGAGGAAGATTATAAAATTTTACTTTTATTTAAGGTAGAAAACAAGACACTTGCGTTCTAACTAAACAAATGAATATCGTTTTTATAAGGATCAATGGCGTTCTACAACATTTCCGTGAATGATAAACGTACTGATAATACAGAAAGGAAGAAAAGATAGTTGGAAGCATTATGAAAATAACACTACTAATACTTCATGTCTTTATCCTATGATAGATTACAAGTTGTTAACATTACAAAAAATGGATTCACACTATGCGAACGCTCCCCATTTGTAAACATTAGGTAACTCATGTTATCTCGGCCACAGTGTTACATATCCCCCTCGAAATGTTCAGAGTTTGCCGAATAGCTGGAGTTTTGTGCAGAGACCTAAAGACAAATAAGATATGTGATTTCCTA
This sequence comes from Penaeus vannamei, assembly GCF_003789085.1. Classification (NCBI taxonomy): domain Eukaryota; kingdom Metazoa; phylum Arthropoda; class Malacostraca; order Decapoda; family Penaeidae; genus Penaeus; species Penaeus vannamei. The sequence goes on along the minus strand of NW_020872806.1, from coordinate 98,486 downwards.
TGCCGTGTCCAGTATGTAGGGAACAGAGTGAGTGTAAATAACGCCAATGTATTATACAGGACTCTGACCTACCGTCATTGTAATAATACCCCGAACCACCTCAGGATACTCACCCGAAGTGGGAGTCAGTCTTTGACATTGTCACCTCCTAAAGTATTGTTCACCCAAGCATACTTGACGAGGGGGATCCATCAGAGTCAAAAAGTCTTCAATAATGGCTTTAGCAGTAAGCCCATGAGTCAAGGTACAAAATCGACGTTATACTACATTGCCGCTGTGGGTGTTTTAGCACTTGGTCTGAGTTACGCTGCAGTTCCACTCTACCGAATATTTTGTCAGGTTAGTGATCAGGGTCTTAATGGATCCTAAGCATATTGTATTTATGACTGACTAGATGTTGATTACATAATCACTTCAGCTTCATATCTTCATATAGATTACACAGAATTCTCATTTTTTAAAATAATATTTTGGTTTTCAGGAGTTTCTGTCTGATTGAAGAGTTCATGATTAATAGTGTGATGAATTTTCAGGGAAAGTCTCTACAGATAGACCAGACTGTAGAGTATTTTTGTTGCACGGGAATATTAAATTTTTTATGTGTGGAAAATATCATTTTTTTTGCATTGCGCGGACAGATAGTGAAACAAGTTCACGGAAAGGTCAAAAGAATTTTATGTGTGGAAGATGATTTAGAAAAGAACTAAGCATGCACGAACAGTTGCCCGAGAACTATAGAATTTGACTAAATAATTTTTGCACGGGGAACACGTTCCCCGTGCAAACTGTACAGTCTAGCAGTTAGATATGAATTTTTATATTTATTTAGTTTTTCACATACTATAATTGATGACATTAGTGCTTAGCTTGAAGTTGTGACTGATGGTGTGAAGAGCAGTTGGCTGCTTTAAAGTGTAAGGGTTTCAAGTGTATAATTGGTTTGTTGTTTGATGAACGTAATGTTTAATTCCTATTTTCCTCTATTTAGAATCAGGAGTGAGGAATAGAGGTAAACAAGTCAAAGTTTTTAGTATTATTTGATAAAGGATTCTAGATTAGAAAGTTTACAAAACTGTACAGATGATGACAAATATCTTTCTTAAAAATGTGCATCTGGAAGATGTCACTGCAGAGCTACATATATTAAGTATATTAAATTTTGAACATAAACTTTCCATAAACTGGAAGACCATTTTATGTTGATCACACAATTTTTTAAAATAAATATAAGTATGCATTGATGTAACTACTTTGTATTCCTGTAAAGTCTAATCATTATTGTGTTTAAAATGTATCATTTTTGTCATGATTCATCTCAACTTTACTGAAACGAAATTGGCCTTTGTATTCACATTTGCATGGCTGGCACCATGCAGTCCTCCCATTTTATGCAATGGAGAGCTTTGACATGCAGTACAAACTTTCCAATCTGGAAATGATATAGAAAAGCTTACAGATCTCTGATAATAATTATGATAATAATGATGATCATCATGATAATGATAATAATAATGATAATAATGACAATAATAATAATGATGATAGTAGAAACAACAATAGCAATAATGATAATAATAATAACAATGTTGAGAATAATTTTAATAATAAAATAATAATAATAATAATAATAATAATAATAATAATAATAATAATAATAATAATGTTGATGATCGATAAAAATGATTATATTAATGATAATAATCATATGTATTTAACATTCACTTGAGTGACACTGTGTCACCAGTATTGACATACTGAAGAAAGAGTTGTTGCAGAAATCAGCCAGCCTGCAATGTATGTATGCTGTTTATTTGACAGATAAGGGTGATATCTGCTTCATGGAAGGTAGAGTATCATAAAAAGTGAAGTCAGAGTCATGGAAAATGTTATCAGTGACAGTTTCCTCTTTCAGGAACTCTTAGCAGACCTTCATGGGTTTGATTGATCTTAACAGAGGTGTTAATACAGTAATAAAAAGAAATCCATTTTACAGGCATACAGCTATGGAGGGACCACCCAGCAAGGTCATGATGCTGAAAAGGTTGAATCCATGCAGAAAAGAGAGGATCGTATTCTTAGAATTCGCTTTAATGCAGACACAGCAGCTTCTATGACATGGAATTTTAAACCACAGCAGAGCGAAATAAAGGTATTTAACTTAATGTAAAATTTGTTACTTATACTGAAAACTGTTGAAAAAGTAACAATGAAAAAGAGACCTCAGAGTTGATATAACTATTTTGCTATATATACCTACTTTTCCTTTCTGAAAACAGGTTGCTCCAGGGGAAACAGCTTTAGCTTTCTACACTGCAAGAAATCCTACAGATCGTCCAGTTATTGGTGTCTCCACTTACAATGTTATTCCATTTGATGCTGGTCTTTACTTTAATAAAATACAATGCTTCTGCTTTGAAGAGCAGTTACTCAACCCCCATGAAGAGGTTAGTGAACGTAAACTTACAGTCACCTTTGATAAGGGTGCATGAATCATGAATCTCATAGTTCATAGCTTTATGTGTTTATTTGTCAAGAGGAATATACAAATTTAACTAGAATTGTTCAGCAAAACTTTCTTCAGTTTTGAATATTATAGTTATAAATAAAGTAAAGTCCTATTCAATATATTGTCACTGATGTTATTGTTAAAGACTGTAATCTTATGTTTTTCTTTTTCATTTTGATACTAGCGAGACTCATTAGTGATGATACTTTATGAAAAGTATATTTGCTATGTAAAATAGTTATTTAGAATAGACTGCAGCAGCATTAGGATAGTTAGATATTTTCATGTATATTATCAAGCTCTACCTTGAGTAATTTTTGATATGGAAGTGAAAATGATAAATTTTTGTACATAAATGGCAGTAAATGAAGAAAATTGTTGATGCATTGCAGTTTCACAGATATTATTACAGATTTCTTTTTGCAAAGGATTTTGTTGTTAATTTTAACATCAAAGCGTTGCCAGTTCTTTTTGATCCCTTGTTACATTTGTCACTATGATACCCTTTCTATAAGTTCTGAAAATCCAGTTAAAAAAATTCTCAAAAGTAAAAAAGAAAAGAAAAAAAATATTGCACTTCTTTAATCCAGTAGCCTTTTAGATTAAATCATGAAATTATTAGTTTACAATAGGGAGAATAACTTGACTTTTACTTATTACCAGATATTAGTTCATAACTTGTTGCAAAGAGAAATGTCATATATATAATTTTTTGCCTCTTATGCACTGGCCAGTGTACGACTCATACCAAATGCCACCCTCAAGTATTTCTCACTGCAGGGTCTACTAGGCTCTGTTGTTTTTAGCAAAAAATAGGGCATGTAAACCTGATAATATTCACACAAATTTATTTTAAAATATGCCTAACAACAGTGATTAGTGTAATCCTTCTAGTTATTGATCTGCTGCCTTGTTATCTACTATTACTAGCCATTGAGATATTTAATGTCTGGTTTCACTAGCTTTAGCTAACTGGAACCAGACACTGGTTGGGGATTATCATGCTTTTGGCCAGGCCTGGTAATGTTTTTTGAGAGGCGATGGGAATCTATATTGCAAAATCTGTAAACTATGTTTATGAAATTGTAATATCACTAAAAATGTAATTTTACTGTCATTTAATTTCTTCAATCATTTTTTAAAACTCCTTCTGACTTTGTTCATTCTGAAGTCAAGAATTACTGTAATATTTTTCTCATTTCTTAACTTGTTCTCAAACTCATATGGCTTTAGCCACCATTTCCATTTCATAATTGCATCCTTTCACCATTCCAGGGGGATAATCCTTCTATTTATGGAATTACTCCTCCCACGTATGGTTTTTAAGCTGGATCACTCTTCAGCATGGTCAATCTAATGCTTATTGTATTATGAGTAATCTAGCTATCACTTACAGACCTAACTCTCCAGCTCTCTGTGAGAAAGTGGCCCCTCCCTTACTCTTTATGTCAGTATTTCTTCAGTTCTTGTTTAAACGAGCTTTTAGGTTGTGCACCTAGCCCTTTTTATCAGCCATTTGTCTTTCTTGCATAATCTTTCCTCCTTCATTGAGTATGTCTACATTTCAAAGGAAACTGTTTTGGATTTGGCAAGAACATTTATTCCCAATTCAGAATACTTACAAGTTTATTGAGTGTAAATGTATACTTTTGCTTTTCAGGTACACATGCCTGTGTTCTTCTACATAGACCCAGAGTTTGCAGATGACCCCAAAATGGAGGGTGTAGACACATTGACTTTATCCTACACCTTCTTTGAAGCACGTGAAGGTGTACCACTACCAATCCCCAATTTTGCAAGAAAATAGTTTTTTATTCTTCTTCTTTCTTTCTTTCTTTTTGTATTATTAGCAAGACCTGGAAGTTTTGAACAAGGTCCCCCCCCCAAAAAAAAAAAAAAAAAAAAAAAATCTAGGTATTGCACAAAGATTATGCTTTTATTTTAATAAATAAAGATCTAATAGTAAATGTGAGTTAGTTTGGTTGTTGTCTACAAGGAAATTAATTGTTGGGAAAGGTAATTCATGATAGGTTATTCCTTGACGAACATGTAAGAAAGAATAAAATATTGTGAATTTGTTTTACACATTTGGAAAGTTATCTGTTACAATCAATAGTTTAGCAATATTATCGTAATCAGTATCACAATTACATATTCAGAAATTTGCTTATATTACATCTTAATAATCCTTGGTTCAAGCACCAAATCAGGCACTTTATATTACAGAAACCCTTATTTTTGCATTGATATAAATCAAAATCTTGTTATGCATTGCTTAATATGACTCATTAAAAATGTATTAGGGGATGAATTGATCTGACGCAATCAGAATACTATAGAAATAGAAGAATCAGATACAGAGAATTTCATCTAAATACTCAAGCTTTCTGTTGAGGATAATATAACTACCAAAATAACAGGGTAATTTTTTTTATGAATATGTTGGAAACAAATGGATAAATTGTGTCATGTATGATACATGCTGTATTCCCTTGTTCCTTTACAAGCATACTGAATATGACTATTTAAATCCATACCAGGTAATAGGGTACTGAATTTGATTGTTATATAAGCTAGTATATTACCTGAAGTTTGTACTAGAATATTCTTTCAACAACTGCAAGTTTTACAAGGGGAAAGTTACAGAAAACAATTAACAAAAAAAATATTTGTGTATATATGTATATTGTGTATCATAAATT
>NW_020872806.1:65778-83278 GCF_003789085.1 Penaeus vannamei | reverse complement strand
TTTACTTAATAAACTCTTTATTATTATTATTATTATTATTATTATTATTATTATTATTATTACACACATATATATAGATAGATATATAGATACAGATATATTGTAAATTTTCTTTCTTCAAACACAATATAGATATGATTAGTGAGGGCAGTAATTGTTTCTTCAGATGATTTTGTTTTTCTAAAAAACTGTGCATTAGTTTATATCTAAGGTTTCCAATCTAATTACAGTTAACTTTTCCAGAATATTGGTATAGGCAGATAAAACTGATATAGGGCAATAGTTCTCAACGGCATTTCTGTCTCTGCATTTAAAGATTGTCACGCTCTTGGTAGTCTTCAATGAGTCTAGGAAAGTGCCTGTGGTTAATGAAGAGTTTATGAGGAGGAGGAGGACCTGACTGATACAAGGGAACACAATCATTTTAAGTCTGATACAAGGTAACATAATTTTTACAAGTCTAATACAATTACTTTGAGTCCAATGCGAGTGTTGTCAGGATCGGGATATTATTATTGCATTATTATATCAGATACTTCTTTGCCTGTAACTGGAAAAAGTGTGAGAATCCTACATGACTTTTCTGTTATAATTTTTGGACTAATGAGATAATTCTCAATATACTGTCCTTGCTGTAGTTTCTATATATGATTGATAATTTACTGCTGCAATTGTTTTTCACTTCCATGTTCAATACTACCATGAGAGGAAAGTAATAGGAATGGTTAATGGTTAAAAAGCAAAATATATGTCCTAGACAGCAAAGATCATGTAGCACCATAGGAAGACAGATCTGGAAAGGGTAGAGAGGAGGGTAGGTTAATGATTAAGTGCTATGTGTCAACAGTCGTACAGCAATAGGATGGTACTGGAAAGAGTAAAGATGGATAAAGGTGAAGAGAATGAATAAATGGGTATCCATCCGAGTAAGGAGAATAAGTTGTCAAAGGGATTCCTGTGGGATTCCGCAAGGATGTCTAACAAGTTGGGAGGTTAGTGATAGGAGAATCATCATCATCATGAGCTAACGCCGACGGGGGCGCATAGCCGCATCCACCTTTTGGGATCCCTCATGGCAAGCCGCCAGGCAGGGACTCGACCCATCTCGAGCTCTTCCCGACACGTTTGATCGATCTGCCGTCGTCCCACAGGCCTCCTCCACCCAAGGTTGTCTCTTACAGAAACAACCTGATGAGCAGGATCAGCCTGTGGGAAGCGAGCCAGGTGGCCATATAGCCTGAGTTGGCGATCCCGGATTGTGCAGGTAACAGGTCCTATGCCAGTCCCATGGTTCAGCCGTTGGTTAGACACACGATCCCGCCAACAGTGCCCCATGATCCGGCTCAAGGACCTATTACAAAAGGCATCAAGACGAGACTCCAGGGCACTAGATAATGTCCAGGTTGCACTACCGTAGAGCAAAACTGGGATTATCAGGGCCCTGAAAACCTGTAGCTTGGTCCTTCTGCACAGGTACCGGCACCTCCAAATACTCTTGTCGAGAGTTCATGACTCCTGCTGCCAGGCCAATCCGTTTGCTGACTTCCTGGTCTGACAGCCCAGAGTTATGAACTGCACTACCAAGGTATGTAAAGCTCTCTGTGACTTCAATGTCCTCGCCGCAAGCACGTACCGACCGAACAGGTTCTTCTAGCAAGTCCCCAAAGTCCTGGATCTTGGTCTTGGTCCAGGAGACCTCTAGACCCAAGGGCTTTCGCTTCATTACTAAATGCATCGAGAGCCACCACTAGGGTTTCCAAAGACTCAGATAGAATAGCAACATCATCGACAAAGTCAAGGTCTGTAACCTTAATATTACCCAGTGTTGCTCCACAGTGACTTTGAACAGTAGCTCTGCCTAGTATCCAGTCCATGCAAGTGTTGAAGAGTTGGTGCAAGGACACAGCCTTGCCTCACTCCTGAACTAACAGGAAAGAAACTCAACAGGCCCCCACCACACTTTACAGCACTTTCATTACCAGTATACAGGTTTTCTATTAGTTCAATATTCCTTGTTGGAATTATTCTGTCTCAGGATCTCCCAGAATGATTCCCGATGCACTGTATCGAACGCCTTCTTGAGGTCAATGTAGGCTGCAAGCAGCCCACGTCCGAACTCACGACGGCGCTCTACAGTGACTCAGAGCGCAAGGATACGGTCTATTGTGGACTTACCAGGAGTGAATGCAGATTACTCTGGCCTCTGATGCCTTAGTAGATGGTCTCTAATACGCCTCAGAAGGATGCGGGCAAGAACCTTGCCTGGTACACTGAGCAGTGTGATGCCGCGATGATTGCTGCAGTCTCATCGGCCTCCCTTCCCCTTCCAGAGAGGGATGACCACACCCCTCAACAGGTCAGGGGGAACGGTACCGGACTGCCAGATGGCAGCCAGGACAGCATGCAATCCCCGCGCCATAGGTTCACCACCAGCCTTTAACAGTTCAGCTGGGATGCCGCAAATACCCGCTGCTTTACCGCTCTTCAGCTTGGAGATCGCCTCCCTAACTTCACTTAGGGAGGATGGCTCCTCGCTAATGGGTGGGTCCGGCAACGGAATCACGGCACTACCCACATCCAAGTTAACTGTTGGAGGGTCAACCTGATACAACTGCTCAAAGTACTCAGCCCAACGCTCCCGCACCGCAACAGGATCAGACGATCTGGCCACCTACTAAGCGAACTGCAGTCACCTGTGAAGAGGGCTTGGAATTGTTTTCTCAGGGCTTGGTATGCAGGACGAACGTCATTTACTAGGAAATGGCCTTCGACCTCCTCAGCAAGACTCCTAATAAACTGTTCCTTATCCCTTCTTAACAGAGACCGAGTTCTGTGCACCTAAGAACGGTGCAAATCCCGATCCCCTGCCAGACGAGCCGCATGGCAAGCATCTGTGGCTTCCAGTGTCTCCTGAGAGATTAAATTCTGTCTTGTTCTCCAATCGATTCTTGGGCTGCATCAAGCGTTTCACGCTTGAAGGTGTCCCACAGAAGTACAGGGTCTGTCAGATTCTCAAGTGCTGTGAACCGATCAGAGATTGTCTTAGCAAACCTACAAGCACACTCCCTCTCCTTCAGCCTGTCCAGATGAAACACCCTAGGGTGGTCACTGGGCCGCTGGGGAGTTTTGAAGTGAACCCGTAGGGTAGCCACAACCAATCTATGGTCAGTACCACAGAACTCGGCACTCCTATACACCCTGCAGTTCTGGAGGATCCTCCAACGAGTGCTAACGAGAATGTGGTCGATCTCCTTGGCTGCATTACCCGCATCGCTGTACCATGTCCACCGATGTGGGTCTGGGCGCTGGTACCAGGAGCCAGAATTCCTCAATTTCTGGGATCTTGCAAAATCCCGGAAAAGGAGGGAATTCTCGCTGCCGGTACCAACTCCCAAACCATGAGGACCGACAGACATCTCATAGCCAGCTCGATCACAGCCAGATACCGCATTGAAGTCAGCCAGAACAATACGAATATCTCGCCGGGGACAACTGTCTGTCACAGACGCAAGTTTGGCATAGAACATTTCTTTCACGTCAAGTTTACAAACATCGGTAGGAGCGTACACAGCAATAAGAGACATGAAGCCAAAAGACAGCTTCAGTCTCATTACCATTATACGCTCATGGACTGGAGTGACCTCTACCACCGAGGGCCGGAGCCTACCGGAGACAGCTATGGCTACTCCCTGAAGATGGTGACCATCGCTGCAGCCCGACCAGTAACAGGTGTAGCCACCTACACTGATCGTGCCGCTGCCAGGTCTTCTCACCGAGAGAGCAGCCACCCCACTCTCAACATCCCCAGTTCCCTCGATAGCAGGGGCAACCGATCATCCTGACGTAAAGAGCGGACGTTCCAAGCCCCCACCCTGACTTCCCGCCTGAGGTTAACCCTCGGGCAGTCGCTCCGGGTGGACGCCACCTCTGTCACCCCCGCCGACGCTGCCCCACCTAAAAGGCGGCAGGCTGCGGGACCCATCACCCACCTGTGGGGAGAATAGCTGAGGGAAAACATAAGTACTGGCTACAGTAAAGCTTGGCCAGGACAACAATCATGTGAAACTGAAAGAGGAATATTACATAGGGAACACAGGGGCGATCAGAACACCTAGGAGTGCTTAAGGTGGGTGTGGCCAGTACACAAGCGGGCAAGAGCCATCTAGCATCTGGTCCGATGAAATGGGGCTGACCAAAAGGAGATTTGATAGTTTTACAGTTTGTAATTTATTGGTGAGAAGTCTTGACCACAAAGATTGCTAGCAGGTATAAAGGAAGGTCTTAAAATAGGGATAATAATCCATGGCTGAAATATGTGAGAAACTGGCCAAGCCAAAAGGAATTTATTTTTTGTGACCACATCTACAGCCCTTTACACTAGCTAATGAGTAGGAGAATAGATACGTATTATAATAGGTATTGTCCTCTTCCAACAATGCCTCTAAAAACAAGTAGACAAAATGTCCTTCCGCAGCTTCCCCAATTATTCCTGCCTTTTTACAGTTACAACCAAATCCCAAGCTAAAGCATTATCAACCCTGACTGACTTCACTGGCAAACCCATTACTGCCTAGCCTCATCCCTCCCTCTATACTTGTACCTGAACTCCCTAACAAATTGCCCTTTCTACAAAAAAGATTGGTCAGATTGTGAAGAAGACTTGCGCACCTGCCTTGTAGACTATGATGTAGTATTAGTACAATACTACACCATTCCCCATATAGGCTGCTGTTGTCCTCCACCAATATTGTCCAGTTTATTTTCCATACATATGACATTCCCCTTCATGTATATATTGGTGTCCATCCCTGTCTGATCATATCAACCTCCCTTGTCAATGTCAGACTTGTTGCATCTAGGCTTTCCTGCCAGACACTGCCACTCCATAGCCTGATGCCCTCTATGTGCCCAACCTGGTCATGATCAATGAAACTGCTCTGTGCAGTCACACATGGGCCAATTGTAATGGTTCCCATAATGTATTTTATAGATTCAAACTTTGCCTCATTTTATACAGGGCCAAACAGGAAGCATGTCGACAAAGTTTTTCTCCCTACTCCAATGCTGCCCTCCCAAGAGGCTACGATGATGTATTTTATAGGGACTGCCCTACCTATAAGTTAAAGTGTGAGGTGGCAACTCTCGGATTCAAACTTGGCCTCACTTTATTCAATGCTAGAAAGGAAGCACATCAACAAAGTTTTTCTTTTACTCCCTACTCCAATTCTGCCCTTCACTCTGCCCCTCCCCCTTTCCTCCAGAGATGTTTCTACATCTCCCCCTGCATCTATTCATCCTCCATCTTGCTTTTCCACCTCTACCTACTACCTTTCTCAATTAAATTCTTTTGCAGATACAGACACCCCCAACCTCTACCACTGCCCTGACACTTACTCCACTCCCTCCTTGCTCTACCCATAGCAGACAATCTAAATGTTCAACTCCGTATCTTGCCACACCCTCTCTACCTACCAAATTTACTCCAGAAAGTCTCAAAGACATTCAAAACTATGTAATCAAAACATGCCTACACCTCATCCATCTTCCAACCTCTCTGCTCCCATTCCCTCTACACTCAAAGTAACTGCAAACATCCATGCTTCTCCTATTCATGTTCTCCATACATATCCTCCCAGCACATCCGAACTCCTTGCTTCACCCCCTTCCTTTCCCATTATCCTTTCTGCTTCCACTTGGATGTACATGTGACTTTGACACAACTCCCTTCCCTGGATTCTCTCCCTCCTGACATTTCTCCTGAAAAAGTGCCCTTAAACCCTCTTTTCTCCTTTTGCTAATCCTGAACTTACCTTATGGACATACAGAGTCCCACACTTCCTCCTTTGACAGCTTTTGATTTAATCAGCCTTGTAAATCCCTACCTTAGCCCACTCATTCACCCTCTCTTCCATTACCCCTTTGCCCCTTTTAATGCCAATTCCCATTGGTTATCATTTTAAATATTGTTACTTTTTCTTATGGTGCAGTTCTATCAGAATTGTGATCAAAACTTCCAGGTAACTTACATTGCAACATGGATCAGAATTTGCAAAAGACAAGTGAATGAGCATACTTATTGATAATTTCTTTTTCCAAGTACAATTGACTGCAACTGCATTATGCCAACAGTTAAAACAGACGACATTTCTCTTCATGCAGGCCTATGACATGATTTTTTTTTTTTTTTTTTTTTTTTTTTTTTTTTTAGTTTGAAAATAAATGTGCTAGACATCAAAGATCATGTAGTACTATGGTAAAGTATTGCTTTGGAAAGGGCAAAGGATTACGATAAAATGTGTTAGATGTCAAAGTTTTAAGTTATAGGATTTATAACATGAAAAATCTTTGTATACAAGTTAAAATTTATACATGATGATGAGCAATACAGTTAGCTCTGTAGAGTAGGTGTACCAAAGTTCTCTTGTAAAAATAATAGCAGCTTCAATAGCACCAAAATGTAAAGCTTCTGTGTGTGGCACTCTTGTGAAAAAACAAAAGAACCTCCAATTATAAACTAACTTTTTATAAATTATCTTTCTCCGTTTTGAGATTTTCTTACAGCCAAAATTAATGTTTCCAATATTTTTTCATATATAATGTGTTATCATTTTCATCATAGATTTTATCATGAATATAATAGAAAGTCCGTCCAAAAAAGCAGGAGTGATCAGCATGCAAAGCAGCAGGTATCTGTACAGATGGAAGTCACAGGCAAGACAACAGGGAAACTTGTTAGCCAAGCTGCCTGCTGATCGATCATGTCATCTTTATTCATCCCATCTTTTTATCCACTGATCATCCCTGCTCATGTGGCAAGGCCTTTAGCGTCAATATCTAATATTCAGTTCACAGCTATAAAAATATGAAGGGTATTTAAGAATACACAATTCACAATAGTCTATTCTTTCTCTTTTTCAGGTTGATACAATCTTCTGTCTAAACAGATATTCTACCAACACTTATAGCATAACCATATTGTTTACACATCTCTACAGTACTTAGGTTTATATGCGTACTAAATGCAGATCTACACACAGGAAAAGTGCCATTCTTGTGCTTTTTTATAAATTTCTTCTCCAATTTTCTTTTTTAAATGATTTCTTTTTTTAAATGATTACCTTTAAGACTTAATGATAATGGAATCATGGTAAATAAATTTACCTTTGCAAGTATTCTTAAAAGTGGAACTAAGAAGCTTTTTTGCCTGCAACAGATGGTTAGGCTGCCTATCACAATTCGTAATCTTAAAACATAAAACTACAAAAATTTAATGTCCATGACACACAGAGAGAGAGAGAGAGAGAGAGAGAGAGAGAGAGAGAGAGAGAGAGAGAGAGAGAGAGAAGAGAGAGAGAGAGAGAGAGAGAGAGAGAGAGAGAGTGTGTGTGTGTGTGTGTGTGTGTTGTGGTGTGTGTGTGTGTGTGTGTGTGTGTGTGTGTGTGTGTGTGTGTGTGTGCGCACGCGCATGCGTGTGCGTGAGCGTGTGAGCATATCACATCACATATAAAGATTTCTTAGTTTGAATAACTGAATACCTAAAATGACCTGTACAGGTGACTAAATTGGCTTCAGATTTATGTGAAAGAAAAGAATCATAACTACTAACGTTCTCTTCTAAAAATACAAACCAACTCATCATCAGTCAAAGGCTTACAATTTAGGAACAGCACCTAGATACCAAAATGCTAAGTGTAGTAGACCTTGTGACATCAGATCATTCAATCTGATGGTGCCTCAACCAGTGTAGTAATAAATGGCAGTAAAGCTCCTAAGTTAGCAATACCCAACAATTTGTGCTCAGTGATACACTGAATTATACATTCTCCTGCTGAATATCTACAATAGATTGACTCTACAATGCTGATACAGTAACCTTCAAACAATGCTGGATTCACTGCAGAGAGGATGATTTTCCCTCATTTGATTAGAAACAAATAAAAACAACATTAGAGAAAGTTTTGGGATGAAAGAAAGAAAAAATACCCTAGTTACATGAAACAAAACCTGAAAAAGTATGTCACAATTTGTATACCTGTGGCTAACTTGCAGAAGACTAGTAGTTGGCAACAACATAAATAACAGTTATCAAAATAAAATGCTAATGAAAATAATCTAAATATAAACATTAACAAGGAAAACAACATTTCATCAACTTTGCTTCGTCAAGACTTTGTTACTATGATTGTGTGATGAGCTGTCTTGTCACACTCTTTGATATTATGCTATCACCAACATCTATTACTTCTTCCCTGGCTTTTCTATGCTAACCAAATCCAAGCAACAACTAAAGTAACATCCATGAGCAACGTTGATTTTGAGGATGGCTAGAGACATTAGGTCACATGATTCAACAATAAATTTCATTGCCAACAATTACTTTTTCTCCTTGCATTTTTTGCCTTTCCTTTTGTATTTTCATAATCTGAGGTGATGTTAATATCTCAGTTCAAAGGATAGGAATACATTTCTTTTCTGTATTCAATATATTAAAATACTCCATACTTAAATGCTAATTCCCATCACACTTACAAAAATAAAACAAAGTAATCATTACTTTGCAATAAAAAAAGAACCAAATCACATCAGATCTTTTGAAATACTAATTTTGAACTGGACTATATTATCTATAGAATCATGATGGCTAATTATGTACACTTTCTTTCCTACAAGAAAACGGACACATTCAGGTAATTTGTATTTTGAACCACAAACACTCAGGTTAAATACAGCACAATGATGACATACATACACATATCAGCTGTTCCTGTTAAAATGACTATGTATTAAAATATGTTCCCACAAACTCTTAACTCACTGGATTATTTGATACACAAATGACCTTATAATGATGCTTTCTTTATCTGCCAGTTGAAAATGAAATCTCAAACATTTATTATCTTTCCTGATGTTATAAATACACCCCATATATTGATATTCTTTCAAATTTAGTCTATTTACACCTCAGACCAATGCATTTTACAAATCATAACAAAATAATGTTAATTGAATACAATGATAACCAATTTTCCTTGTAAAAATATTGGATTTATATATAATACCCTTAGAAATGAGAATAACTGAATAAATTCTGTTATAACATTTCATTACTATTGTATATGTGGAAACGAAATGTACACTTTGTGTACACACTAGTACACATATGTATTTGATGTGTGAGCATGAGCACATGCATGTGCATATGTTGCCTGTGTGTGAGCATGACCACATGCACATGTTGGTGAACAGTTCTGATTATATACAAACCAGTGTATAGGTATATTCAGTTAAATAATATAATCTTAACTTCTCACATAGAATGATGAATATACACAGACAATGAGATGATTTCATACATCAACTGCAACTTCATTTGTTTTCGTAATTACCATAAATACAATTTTTCCTTACAAAATGCAGAATGATTATCCACAGCTTTCTTTGAGTGTATTAAAAATTACCTTGTAGTAATTTTAACATACAAGATATGGTATATAATTTTCTTCTTGTAAGCTTGAAAGACAGCTGCTATTACAATAAATATAAATCCAAAATCATTTCCTGCTGTTCATATTTTATGCTTAAACTTAAGTCCCGTGGTTCCTGTTATTACGTCTGTTGCACAAAGCAGATAATAATTAAATAACAAGGTGAAAGAGCACTTTGTTATAGTGAGTCATACACACACAAAAATAATAACTCCAAGTATATTTTACTTATCAAGACCATTTCCCTATAGTTACTGGGAACAAGTCGGACATTGTAAGGCAAGGTATCATGGAAGATCAAGGAGTGGTTCTTTTTCTAAGCTGTTTACGATAGCATAGGTGGTCACTATGGTCTTTCCAACACAATGGGCTGGTTATCTTTCCCACTAAAGAGAGAAGTGCCTTCAGTAAAATGTAGTGGTATTTAGTGAACTATCCTCAAATCAAATTAATATAAAATTAATTCTAAAATTTATATCACCCACTTAGTGTGTGACTGTATTAACGTCCCAAAGACATGAATGCTAAATGTTGTACATCTGAGCTGGTCATGGTGGGAGCTTTTCTAACTTACTGTTTTGCCTACATTTTCAAGCTATGGTATAAGAACAAAAATGAAAATATAATGCAATATAATAATTTATATCTACTCTTTCTTTTTTTGCCAAATCATATTAAATATGAACAACTACACCAGGTATTTTCTAACATGCAGTACAGTAATGGACAAAGTGGCTATAATCATTCCTCATACTTTAATTTGCTCTTTCTGAGGCTTGCAGTATTTCAGTATACTAACAGAATCAATCTGAAAAGTATATTGGTCAACTCTTTTATGGGAGAACTGTGATATGGAGATCCTTAACACTGAACTTTATCTTCAGACAATTCAAAATCCAAACAGTTTTCATATTTACACATGTTGATACACTTTAGATAAATTTCTGCATATCATGATTATCACCATCAAGATTATTTTGTCCAATACTGGTTATCAATACATTCTTGATTTACAGATAAATATTTTCCCACTGCATGATCTAAAAAAAAGAAAAGAAAAATGAAAAATATGTAACACTACACAAGTAAGTGATCCACCTTACACCATCTACAACTTGATACACGACATCTAACCCATGTAAGGGTATTTGATGTCTGTCAGGGGCACCATGGTCTGCTTTACTGCCTGAGGAGATGTCCACTTCAGGGCATACTGTAGACCTCCAGCTTTATCATTTGTGCCTGAAAGGAAAAGATAACATAGCGCACATGAAGTTGGCAATACGTTTCATTTATCAGAGAAAAATATGATTAAATAGAATGATATAGGTTACATATCCACAAGGATTTCGTAATAGGTATACTAACAAGAGCATGATTTTATACAGTACATTCGTAATCATTTCTGAGATACAGTTTTGTTTGGCTAAGTTCAAATAGACTGATCCCAAAGAAAAGAAAAATAGTGTAATGAGTGATTACATTTACTCTGATTAATAATAAAACACTTCCACTGAATTAAATATATTTCAAATACCCTTCAGCATGTTGACCATACTGACTATTATGTAACCTCATCACCAAAGCTAAGACCCATTCTTGAATCCACACAGGCAGAAATGACAGACCCAAACATCATTTACTGGAGCTGTCTTCTTTAAAAGTTATGAAAATATACTTTATGCAATCTAATAATAATTACACATATTCTAAAATCTTGCCACTCACCTGACATACGAGCACCTCCAAATGGCTGCTGTGCTACAACAGATCCTGTTGACTTGTCATTGATGTAAAAGTTGCCAGCAGAATCTTTCAGTGCTTCAGTTGCTTTGACAAGCCAAGCCCTTGAAATGATACATATAATCAATTACCTTTCATATCTTAAAACATAAAATACTATATAATTCTTCATGTAAAATGCTCTAGAAAATAATACATTTATGAACAACATTTCCTGAAAAAGCAAAAAGAAATAACCAAATATAATAAAAAGCAAGCATAAGACTCGAATCACTCACTCATCCTGAGCAAATATGGCACCCGTGAGAGCAAATGGAGTAGACTTGTTGGCTACAGTCAGCATTTCATCAACTTGAGCATCAGGATATACAAAGATAGAGAGGACAGGTCCAAAGATCTCCTCACTCATGATGCGATCTGTGGGGTCTGTTGTCTGCACAATGGTTGGCTCCACAAAATATCCCACACTATAACCAAAAGGAGAAAGAACAACAATTATACAACAGCATAAAGTCACACTTAGAAATGGCAATATTCAGAAAATCTGATAGATATGACTTCAAATAATAAAAGGCAAACACATTCAAGTAGCTAAATTATTTTTCAACTTTACCTATCATCGCATTTGCCTCCAGCCAAAATAGAAAGGTTTGGTGATGACTTGGCATGGTCAACATAGCCACTGATACGCTTGAATGCTTTGTCATCTATGACGGCTCCCATAAAGGAATCAAATTCTTGTACATTGCCAACTTTGAGCTCCTTTTGGGCAGCCAAGAGACCTGCTTTTACCTAGAACAAATATTCACATTCCTTAAATTCTTTTTAAAAATCATGAGTGTTATCAATACTAATACCATTATTATAATTATAATTAATATAATTTTCATTTTCAATCTCATCAATGAAAGAGGAAAGTTAGAGCATTATGAGAGCCCGGAGAGAAGAGAGAAAATGACAAGGGAAAATATCCATAGAAAGGTAAATGAAATATATCAAATATACATTTAAGAGAATAAAGTGATAAAGTTTACCTCAGGCCAAAGGGATTCTGGAATGTAGGCACGAGAGCAAGCAGAGCATTTCTGGCCGCAGTATTCAAAGGCTGAGCGGATAGTGCCATTAACAACAGAGGTAACATCTGCACTAGGATGGACTAGATGGTAGTTCTTTCCACCACACTCACCCACGAGTCTTGGGAATCCAATATAATTGGGCAAGTTCTGGCCAACTTGCGTCCATAATCTCTGGAATGTCCTGTTTGGCAAGAGCATACACCAATCATATATAGAGCACAGTTCCAAAGATATTTGACAGATCCTAAGTATATAGTAGGAATTAAAATTTGTTAAACTACTACTTGTAATAATTCCTAATGATTTACAGTTAACAACCTCTAGAGGAAATATATACAAAAGTATATACATATATATACACACAATTAACACTAGCCTACAACCCATTATTCCAAACTTCCTTATGCAAACTGATTTTCAATTTCTATTTCTTCAACATTAAAGTATGTGAAAATGACAACATACGGAACTGAGCCAGTGAAGTTTATGGCTGCCAGATGAGGTGATTTGGTAATTGTGTCTCCAAAGACAGGTCCATCTGCAGGAAGGAAACTCACAACCTCACCAGGAACACCTACTTCTCTCATGATCTTATAGATTGTAAAGTTACTTAGGACGGCTGTATCTGATGGCTTCCACAACACTGCATTACCCTGTGGAAAAAAAGGTCACCATATATTCATTCACCATTTCATATTTTCCCCAGGAGCGAATTAATTATTCTGGGTAAATAAGCAAGTAAGTACTCAAGATGCTCATTTAGTGCAAAAGTGCCTAAATGATTTTGGGCTGTTGCCAAGCATATCATCTACATGTTATCATAAACCAAATCAAAATAAAATGAGCAATCAAAATGATAAAATCCAAACAATAAATATTTGCTGAACTTTTTACAACTTTATAGATCATCCAATCACACAAGAAAAATATGAATCCTAAAAGCTTTAACAAAAACTAATTACCATCATTGCAGGGGTGTAAGCCAAGTTGCCGCCAATTGCAGTGAAGTTGAAGGGAGATACAGCTGCTACAAAACCTTCGAGGCCACGCAGTCTCAGCTTGTTTACAGTTACATTAGGGTCTGGACTCCTTGGCTGCCATTTTGTTCCCTCTTTGCCATAAAGAGCATTGAATCTGTAATGACAATGAAGCACAATATCAAGAATAGCTAAAACACCATATCATTTGCCTTGAAAGTCAGGACGAAACAGATCGGTAACAATCTTTATGATAAAATATTTAATCAACCTTTTACCTCAGGAAGTCAATTAGTTCTGCAGCAGAATCAATTTCGGCCTGAATGACAGTTTTGCTCTGGCCTAACATTGTTGTTGCATTGAGGTCTTGCCGGTATTTGGTTGCCATCAGATCTGCAGCCTGATAAGAGACAGTAGTTTATTTAACATGAAGTCACAGAAAAGAGGGAGAGAGAGAGAGAGAGAGAGAGAGAGAGAGAGAGAGAGAGAGAGAGAGAGAGAGAGAGAGAGAGAGAGAGAGAGAGAGAGAGAGAGAGAGAGAGAGAGAGAGAAGAGAGAGAGAGAGAGAGAAAGAGAGAAGAGAGAGAAAGAGAGAAGAGAGAGAAGAGAGAGAAAGAGAGAGAAGAGAGAGAAAGAGAGAGAAAGAGAGAGAAAAGAGAGAGAAAGAGAGAAAGAGAGAAAGAGAGGAGAAAGAGAGAGAAAGAGAGAGAAAGAGAGAAAGAGAGAAGAGAGAAAGAGAGAAGAGAGAGAAAGAGAGAAGAGAGAGAAGAGAGAGAAAGAGAGAGAAGAGAGAGAGAGAAGAGAGAAAAGAGAGAGAGAGAAGAGAGAAAGAGAGAGAGAGAAAGAGAGAGAAGAGAGAAAGAGAGAGAAAGAGAAGAGAGAGAGAGAGAGAGAGAAGAAGAAAGAGAGAAGAGGGAGAGAAAGGGAGAGAAAGAGAGAAAGGGAGAGAAAGAGAGAAAGGAGAAGAGAAGAGAGAGAGAGAGAGAGAGAGAGAGAGAGAGAGAGAGAGAGAGAGAGAGAGAGAGAGAGAGAGAGAGAGAGAGAGAGAGAGAGAGAGAGAGAGAGAGAGAGAGAGAGAGAGAGAGAGAGAGAGAGAGAGAGAGAGAGAGAGAGAGAGAGAGAAAGACAGAGAGAGAGAGAGAAAGACAGAGAGAGAGAGAGAGAAGAGAGAGAAGAAAGAGAGAGAAGAGAGAGAGAGAAGAAGAGAGAGAGAGAGAGAGAGGAGAGAGACAGAGAGGAGAGAGAGAGAGAATGAGAGAGAGAGAGAGAGAAGAAGAGAAAGAGAGAGAGAGAGAAAGGAGACAGAGAGAGAGGGAAGGGGGGGATACCACAACTAACATAACAAAGAAAAGACTAAAAAACCCTTGTAAAATTTATGTGCATAGAAATTACAAACAAATACAAAATGCCTTACTTTTAGCCACATGTCAAACTTCTCAGCAAGGGGTACACGTTCCCAGCCAGCTCGTGCAGCCATTGCTGTGTCAATGGCTTTCTGGATAAGCTCTGAATTTGCCCAGTAAAACTTAGCAATCCTGAAAAATAACAAAAACACATGAGGATTTAACAGCTGCAAAGCCATTCCATTATGTACATGAGTGTGTGCATGTGAGTGAGTGAGTGAGTATGTGAGAGTGTGTGTGAGTGAGTGAGTTAGTGTGCAAGTGAGTGAGTGAGTGTGCAAGTGAGTGAGTGGGTGGGTGAGAGTATATTTGTGTGTATGTGTGTTGTGCGTGTATAAGAGGTTATGAACCTCCTATATGATGAATATTGGTGGGCAGTAGTGATACACCGATGTGGCTGTCCTCTTTATTGGGTAGAGTAACACACACTTATGGAAATAGACATGATATGATGACGTGGTTTGGTGGTGTGAGGCCAGAAGGCCCAAGCAAGGGCACGGCCTCATGGAAAGGTGAATGCCCAGTCAGCTGGCAGGCAGTGTGAGCTGTGAGAGCAGCCTAACAGAGGGAGCATAGTGAGAGACTGAACATGAGTGAGGCTTGGGTCAAGGTCGGGTTACTTCTTATAAGCCTAGTGGACGCCCGAGGCAGGCGTAGGTTATATTTAGAACCATGCATTCAGAAGTATGGTTTGTGTTCGTACGAGGCGCTATCCTCTCGTGGTATGAACATGGGCACGTGATCGGAGAGACTGCATGACTATATCTATATCGTCTCTCAAGGTAGTCCATAACTCAGTGCAATAAAAATACCATTAAGTAACCTTTTGTTATTTGTGAAATTGATTTTTTTTTTCATATCAAATTTTCTGTAATGTTACCTGCATCCCCAGTCATGGCAGCCAGGATTAGGATGCTGAGAATGGATATGGCATCCTCCCAGTGCTCTTCCTGCTATGACTCAAGGACACTATACTCCACACTTGTTTATCAACGGGAATAATGCAAAAGCCCCGATCTAAATGTCAAATGAGTCGAATCTCCCTCCAAGAGGTTTGTGCACTCATGGCAAGTCTTTCCTGTTACCCCATCCTTCAGCCAAAATGCTCACGAAGGCAAGTTTACACACCACCCAGCTAACAGCCTAGATTTCCAATGATGGCATGTTCATGTTCACCAGGACGTCAGCCAAATTTTTCATGACGATTCATCTGGATAGGTTAACCACATACAAGTAGCTTTCATTAGCCAAAAACTCATTTTCTGACATTGCTTTTTTTCTGAGATTTTTAAAAATTTGCAGATTTTTCCTTGTTTGATATTCAGCTTTGTTATATGAACAGACTGTAGGAAACATACTTAAGATGTATATCTCCATTCAGGACAGCAGTACTTAAGCCTTGTATTATCATTCATTAAAAAAGCAATAAGAAGATGAAGCATAGTATTGTTCCAAGTCTCAACAGATCTCATTCTGTCCATGAACCAAATAATTGTTTACACTGTTGAATGATGTAATCATAGTGTTTTATTCCCAATACTTACAGTTTGCAAAGCCTTACAATTAGAAAAAGCAAAATCTACCGCATCAATGTTTCCCATAAGTTTCTGAACTTGTATAGTTATTCATAATTTGTTAATCTATGATCTTTATTTGAAAAAGTTGTTTATTAGCTTATAATCAAGCTGTCAGAATAAATATTTTCGGCTTTTACTTTCACACTTTTGAACACAGAGGATGGGAGTGGTGTACAACCATACATTGCAATTCAGCTGACCTAGAACAGTATTGTAAAATATATGAATATTCTGATGTATATTATGCTTGTTTCTTTTTCATTGTTTATGAAAGTAAAAATGTATCATACTGTTCAGCAAATAAAATGTGTAAAATAATTAATGGTATATTACCCTTTTTTATTTGAGATTCCTTGAGTCAAGCCAGCTGTAAGCAACTTAACCATCAACTCTTAATAATCTTACAGGCAAAATAATACTCAACATCTCCATTTTGTTGTTCAACTGCTTTGTATCAAACATATCACCTATCAGATGATATTAGGATAAAAGTGTATTTCACATGCAATCAACCGCATTTGCAGAACTGTGCAATAATCAATATTCAGTCTAATAAGAATGATTGCACCTTCTACAAAAACCCATGCAGGAAATAATGAACAATATTTCAAATCCGATAAAACTAAGCACATTATGTCCTAATTGGGATTACGACAATTCTGCAAAATCATTAGCACTTAAAAAGAATACATTGTACTCTGTCACAATATGTCAGACTATAAGAAAAAAATACTACAATGAGAATAGATGTCATGGAAAATAAAATTTCACGAAACTCACTAACTTAGCTTCATGTCAAGACAATTCTTTGATGTGCTCTAAAAGCCATATATCATCATAAGAAGGAATTGAATAACTAATAACCAATCAATCATAAGAAATAAGTGAATAACAATCAAATACACAACTTTAAAAATATAAAAAAATAACAGTATATCATTACTTGTGGGAATGATCATGTGGCATGACTTGATGTTTCACTTCATTGGTGCGGTACTCCTTGTCGCCAATCATTATGGGGACATCTTCCACCTGAGACTGGTACTTCTTTAAGGCAGCTTCCAACTCTGCCCGCTCTGGGCTTCCAGGCATGTAACCTAAAGGAGTTTAAAAAATCATTGTATATTCTGCTAGTTGAAAGGTACTGTATGTAGTATTCAAGCTTTTCCTGTTGAAAAAAAGCTCGATAATCACAATTCTTCTGTTCTTCAAAGTTTATCAACAGAATTTCCCACTCAA
>NW_020872806.1:62097-64597 GCF_003789085.1 Penaeus vannamei | reverse complement strand
CGTGTACTGAAGCTATCGTTTTTAGGACAATCTTGTGTAGTTGGACCCTGCTTACCTTTCATGTTGTCGTTTTGTGTGGCTTGCATCGCCATGGAGGAAGGGATATAATTGTTATTCAGTGGGAGTTTCGCCTGACCGTGCGTGGCGCTGGCATTCATGTTGATAAAGTTCATTCAGTGAGCAATAGTGCGTGCCCTGCAACAAGACCCCGGGGGAAATACAGCATTTTAGCCTCTAGTTTACACATTTTTAGTATCAAAATGCTTTCTTATGCTGTAGAAGTACATGAGGCTATTATATATGGCCATGGCACGTGACTATGAATTCTTACGTATTAAAAAAAAAATCTTGTTACCTACCATAAAACCGGCAATGCACTGGCTTTTAGTATACAAAACAATATCTTTTACTGCAATACAGTAAGAGTTGAGTGAAATGCATTTGAATCATACACATGTGAAGCTATATTTGTGGTGGTGGTAACGAGGAAGAGAAAGTGAGAAGTAGCCTGTTGCGTGTTATCATGGCCACTACAGAGCATGCGCGGTCAGCCCAATTCAGAACGTGTACATGGGTGAGAGAAAGGAGATACAGGACATGCGCAAGAGAGGGAGAGGGAGAGGGAGAGGGAGAAGGAGGAGAGGGAGAAGGAGAAGGAGAAGGAGAAGGAGAAGAGGGAGAGGGTGAGGGTGAGGGTGAGGTGAGGGTGAGGGTGAGGGTGAGGGTGAGGGTGAGGGTGAGGGGAGAGGGAGAGGGAGAAGAGGGAGAGGAGAGAGGAGAGAGAGAGAGAGAGAGAGAGAGAGAAGAGAGAGAGAGAGAGAGAGAGAGAGAGAGAGAGAGAGAGAGAGGGAGAGAGAAGAGAGAGAAGGAGAGACAGGGAGAGGGAGAGGGAGAGGAGGGATGGAGAACGCACATGAAAACACATCACCAGATAAAGCCAAGGAAAAAGAAGCAGAACGAAGGTAAAGAGGAAGAGAATTGTGAAGAATCCTGGACCAGTGATACTACTACGCGAGTATGTGTAGCCACTGCGCTGCAACCTTCTTACGGCTTATCCCCCTAACCTACTCTCCTGGCCTTCATGATCAAGCAATAATTCCTCCCCATCAGGCACTACTGAGACAAGACTCGTGTTGCTGTGGCATGCAGCCCACCCTTGCCCCATCATTTCGGGATAGCTAAAGGTTAAGATCAATATGATCTACAATATTTAGCTTGGAAACTACCGGGTCTCGAGATCTTTTGTGGGTTTGCAAAGGGACTGACTCACTAGTGTTTTTGCTGCTAGCTTAATCGTGTAACTGTGATCTAATTTAATGTCTAAAACAGTTTAATGTATTTAGAGAACATGGGAAAATGGACAATTAGAGGAATCCATTTTTTCCAAAGTATCCTTTACTATGTAAGCTGTGCCAAAATTACAAAGTGTGTTAATACGACGAATAACCACATATAAAGTGAGCAGCAATGAAAATATCTGGCCGAGATATATATTTTTAAGAATGTCAAGGTTGCTTACTGGGATGCATTTGAATGTTATCCAGTTAAACATTAAACTTGCATACACTCGTTCCATCTATAATTATTTGAGATTTAGATCGATATGTAACAGTTCATTCAGATCACACATCACCTAAAATGTAAAAGAAATTGAATAACAAATATTCTGAATATTATTTTATAACTCATGTGTAAATCAAAGCACTGTGGTGTTCAGTACATTCAGTATAAATCGGAATAGGTTAACACAGTTCAAGTGTTTAAAACAGCTCAATTGTATTAATAGTCCTATATCATTGACATACAGTAAGTTCCCGACATGCGCAGAGTGAAGTTTCCACTTTCACATTATAACACCATGTCCAGAAATCACCTCATGACTTGGGCGTTCTCAGTGACCCTGGTACTTTCACCATTTTAGCGTAGCGTTACTGCGAATGTTTGGTCCTACTAACAGTCCTTTTAATGTAGGATCAATTACATACGCCAAGATTAACATTACACAGTATTCATGTTCTTCAGAAGGTGTTCGTAGTATGGATGTGTTTTGTTAACATATGGCATCTGGTTAATCACATCTCACATGAGGGCAACGCATACGTACATACATACATGCATGCATATAAACACTCACAGAAACACGCACACACACATACACACACACACACACACACACACACACACACACACACACACACACACACACACACACACGACACACATTACACACACACATACACCACACACATATATATACATATATGTATATATATATATATATATATATATATATATATATATCATATATATGTACGTATATATATGTATGTATATTATATATATATTATATATATATTATATATATATATTATATATATAATATATATATATATATTGTATGTATGTACATGCACACACATACACATTTATATGTGTACATATATAGTATATTTTTGTACACACACACACACGCAAGGGTAGTTTGTTGTGTGTGTGTATA
>NW_020872806.1:49597-59597 GCF_003789085.1 Penaeus vannamei | reverse complement strand
CTCCATATTGTTCTCAAATAGCTACATAACAGTGGATCCAAATTGTGAATTGTGCATTTGGTTCCCACTTTTTTCCCTTCATGTTGCAATGGTCAAGTCACTCCTAACTCCGCGATGACACTTATATTCTCATTCTGTATTGCATTTCAGTGAAATCCATATATCTTTTTACCGATAGACATATCAAAATGAAGAATACATAAACTGAGAATAGTAATAAATAAAAAAATAAAACTGAAGCAACGCAAAGTGGAACTTTCCGCTAGAAGCATTTGCTCATTTAACTTCCAGAATTACTGTACAAAAACCGAGCTTCCACCAAGCTCCACCACTTCACCAACCCCTCCAGCAAACCTCTTCCTCCCAGCCCACTAAGCCTCCGGACGCTAAAGAGAAGAGAAACAGGAGTATAAAAGGACAAAGGATAAGAGCAAAGGCACCTCCATTGCCGGCGGCGCAGGGGTCTCGCGCACCAGCAGACGACGCACCAGTTCTCCCCTCACTCTCGCTCGGTCATGTTGGCCTCCGTCAGATCTGCGCTTTTTTCCACTGCCCATAGGTAATTATTATACATATAGTTATGTATTTATGGAAAGATGCCTCTGTTAGGGAAAGCGATAGCTGTGTTGTATTTTTTACGGGACGGGTATATATGTTATATATTCAGGGTTATTTTTAATAGTGTGTTTGGTTATGTGATCATTTCTGTCTTGCAAGAGCAGTTGCTGAGGACGGTGGAAAGTAGGTAACGCCGTGACAATAGTCGTGAATAGCGAAGTGTTGTTAAGTGAGAATAGGCAGTGTGCGCCGTGGTCAAACCCTCTTGCAATGGCGCAACGTGGTTTGCAATGCCGCTAAATGCGTAAAATGTGTAGGTCTATCGGCACACGCGACCCTCTTCAATTAATCGATGGTTAAAAAGAATCGATAATTCTTTATTTGGTTTAAGTTAAGGTTGGAAATGTAGTTATTGTTCCTTGTCAATAACGGTTGGATCAAAATACTGCCGTTTGTGTCAAAGGATTCTGTGCATTCCGAAATTAGACTTTCATAGGCCTAACATAAAGAATTGATCATGCGTAAGAGCCAAATGCTACTTGGCTTTCCCCTTCTGTTGCTAACCAGATTGATCTTTCCCCGGTTGTTGTCTTTTTGTGCTTCAAGTCTTTGCATGTAGTGAATACCCTTCATTGTGGTTTTGGCAGAGGGGAGAGGAGGTGAAAGAGGGGAAACCTAATTAGATGCTGAAACATGGTATGCTTTTTTTTTTTGTAAATGCCATACTGTATGTTGTATGTTCATAAAATAAGGAATGCTGGCAACCCTAACAGTAGTGTTGAGCAGGTGTGATACAGATGTTTAT
This sequence comes from Penaeus vannamei, assembly GCF_003789085.1. Taxonomy (NCBI): domain Eukaryota; kingdom Metazoa; phylum Arthropoda; class Malacostraca; order Decapoda; family Penaeidae; genus Penaeus; species Penaeus vannamei. The sequence continues at coordinate 58,234 of NW_020872806.1, read as the reverse complement.
CATGCAGGTGTTTCTCTCATAGTGTAGGGAAGTTGCTATCTTGGTTTGTAAGCTACTTGATGTAAAGATTTACTTATTTTTTGTATCCATATTGTTATACCATTACATAACCACCACATCACCACCACCACCATATCACCACATCACCACCACCACCACATCACCACCACCATATCACCACATCCACCATATCACCACCATCACTATCATATCACACCACCATATCACCACATTACCACCATCACCATATCACCACATTACCACCACCACCATATCACCACCACCACCACATCACCACCATCACTATCATATCACCATATCACCATATTACCACCACCACCATATCACCATATTACCACCACCACCATATCACCACATCACCACCACCATATCACCACATCACCACCACCATATCACCACATATCACCACCACATATCACCACATTCACCACCACCATATCCCACATTACCACACCACCATATATCACCACACCATATCACCACCACACCACCATCACCACCATATCACCACACACCACCACCACCATATCACCACATCACCACCACCACCATATCACATCACCACCACCACCATATCACATCACCACCACCACCATATCACATCACCACCACCACCATATCACATCACCACCACCACCATCACCATGATATCACTACTATCACTATCATTATTATCATCATCATCATCAATCATCTTCATCATCATCATCATCATTACTCATCATCATCATCAACGACGATGAAAATAATAATTATCAGTCATTAATAATGAAATCTCTAAATCATCCTTTTTTTTTATTATACTCTCTGCAGCCATTATCACTGTCATTACTTACATACTGTATCATGATGTGAAATGCAATTTTTTATTTGATTACTATAGGGAGTGGCACTTACAACTCTGATCACATGGATATAGATGTTATAGATAAAATGTAAAGGCAGTAGGAAATGCCTAAACTGAAAGGAAAACTGAATAGTGAATGGTAGTGTATGTGTAGTAGCCTAACTCAGAAAAGGTGACATGAAGAGAAATTATACACATCAATAGAGATAGCAGGATAATAAAGATTGCATGATGTTGTGGATACATTAAAAAAAGGGTTAATATTGAGGGAAACTTAAAGGAAATTATAAAGAAATGAATGTCCCCTAATTATTGGAAAAAATATATTATTGATACAGATGGAGGAAAATGTTAAGAATTTACTGTCACCCAATTATAGGAAAAATAATGTGGAAAATAGAGGCAGATCAATAGCAATTATGAAATGCAGATCATAGAAAGTAAAAAGACATAACAAAACTGAAGCTATCTGGAAGATTATGGGGGGGGGGAAAGGTAAACCTACTAGGAAATTACATGTAAAAGCATGGGAAATTGAGGGATAACTGACAAAAATATGATAAAAATGTAGGAAACAGTAAAGGTAATGGGAGATTGTTTGAGAAAAGTCAAGAGGGAAAAATCAAAGAGAATGCAATTTGCAGAAAAAAATACTGGATAAACAATAGAATGTAAAAAGTAAAGGCAAAATTACAGTGGATGATGCGGGAAAAGAAAAGTGTGGCATAGATAACCAAGAGAGGTGATTACAGATACTGGAAGGTGAAGCAGATGGAAAGTGAAGTGATGAAAAGGCTCACAAGAGAATATAGAAATTAATAGGAAGCTGTTTGAAAAAAATAAAAAATAAAATGATGAGATATTAATGGATAAAATAGTATAAAGAGCTTATGTATCAGTACTTGTAGATTGTCAGGATTGATTGCATCTACTTGTCTTCTTCATATATAGTTTCTTCATATATAATTTTGTTACTGTGATGATTCCAATTGCAGTTAATGAGAATTGTGGATGTAGACTGCTTTAGGGATCCTGTTATAGATGGATGTATGAAGCATGTGATTGGCACTTTAAGATGAAGCTAATCTTTATGGTATGGACACACTAAGTGAGGGCAAATTGAAGATGATATTCTTGTAGAGGACAAAAAATTAGTCACTGGGAAAAAAAATAATCTGCAGACATGAACATTAATGCCACAGTAAAAAGAAAAAGATAGCGGAAAGTGCTGCTCACAGTCTAAGCCCTCTTGGTGCTCCCGAGTTTCAGCTATATCTTACTGTGCATACTCAGGTGAAGACAATATTTCCCGGGGTGAAGGGTATGCCAAGTCATGGCAACTTAGATTCTTGAATAGATTTTGTGACATGGGGTTTGAGATTTAGTCTCTGGTGGGTACATCCATACTGTAAAGAACTACCATAGATAATTTTAGATTTTACTTTTGGTGCAGAGGCGGTTAGTAAGAATGTCTTGTCAATGGATATTGTTTCTGAGCATCAAGTGATGGAGACACCTCATCAGGAGTGCACAAAGTACTTGGAGTGAGAGATTGACTTAGCAGACTTCAGGGAGGAGCTCAGTCATGAGCTCTGGCAGGATTTCAACCAGTCCCCTTCTTCTTTCTTCTTTTATAGGGTTTTAGACTTATTTTGTCTATATTCCCTGGATCTTGATTTCTGGAGTCTTCTGTTTTTTGATTGCAGGTTTTCTTTTGTTGATTATAGTTTTGTTCTCTGTTTTCTATGATATTCACTATTCTTGTTCTTTGTAGGAATATCTTCTTATGTCTTAAAATGTAGTACTTTTTAACCGATGAATGATTATCTCCTGTAATGAGTAAAGAGATATTAGGATAGTTAATCTTGATTTTTTTAAGAGCCTCTATTAGTTTAGTTCTCTCGGAATGGAAACGTGGATATTGTAGTGTAAGGTGTTCGATTGTTTCTTCTGGGTGTTGGCACCATCTGCAGCTTGGTTCTGTTTCTAGTTTTAATCTGTGTAGATGTTTTCTGAGTCTTATGTGATTTGTCAGTATTCTTGTTAGACAAACATCTAGTTTTCTAGTTTTTGATCTGCACCATGGTTGTGGAGTTGAATCTTTAAGGTGATAGTTTTTTGTAATGAGAGCTTTGGTTAATTGTTCTTCCCAGAGTATTTTGATTTTTGCTTTGATATCTTTTATCAAGTTGGTGGTATCTTGTCTTATGTTTGTGAAATTGTTTAGATCATGAGTTTTTTTCGCTGCAAGATCTGCTATTTCGTTTCTTAATATGCTTTTGTGCGCTGGGATCCACTGAATTGTTACATTGTGATTCTGAATTGGTAATGTGAAAATTTGTTTTTGTATATCATATGTGATTTGTTTATAGTTGCTGGGTTTGTTGTTTTGTACAGATGAAAGGGAATCTATGAAAATTGCAGAGTTTGTTAGTTTATTAATTTCTATATATTTCAGGCCTTGATTTATGGCATATAATTCTGCTTCTAGAATTTGAGTATTCTTCGGTAGTTTCCAGATTGTAGTGATATTTTTTTGTTCGATATAAATTGCTGCTGATGTTGACTGAGGTTCATTTATTTTGGATCCATCTGTGAATATTTTATTACAGTTTTTATATTTTGTGTTTGTTAGCATTTTGAATTGTTTCCCAATTATTTCATTGGATAGGTCTTTTGAGAAGTTATCAATGAAATTTGTAACTAATTTTTGGGAAATATCATGCCATGGTGGTATTGGGGTTATATTCAGGGTCTTATTTATGTTGATTTTGATTTTTAGTTTTTTGAAAGTTTCGATGACTTTGAGTCCATGAACTTTTGTCTTTGTTTGGTTTGTAGTCTCGAATACTTTTTACAATTTCTTTTTTACTGGTAAATTGTCTGGTTTTGCTAGTATTTTTACTAGTTGAATACAGGCAAGTTCATTTATTCTTTCTGTTATTGGGGGTTTGTTTGTGATTGCTTGTAATGTTATTATTGGAGAGGATTTGAAACATCCTGTGGCTATTCTCATTGCTGTATTTTGGATTGTTTCTATTTTTTTATTTCTGATTTATTTGCTGTTCCATAAATGGATAGGCCATATTCTATTTTTGGTTTTATATAAATGTTGTAAAACTTCAGCAGAGTTTCCCTTTTTGCTCCCCAGTTATATCCTGCTAACTTTTTCATTATATTTGTTCTATTAATAGATTTTATTTTTATGTTATCTATGTGTTTAGACCAATTTAATTTTGGGGTGTCGAATCTTAGCCCTAATATATCTTGGTTGTCAGTGAATTTTGGTTCTATATTGTCTATACTTATTTTTGGTAGCTGGACTCTTCTTTTTTTTTTGTGAAGCATAATGTTTTGCTTTTTCTTAGATTTATTTTTAAATCCAGGTGTCTGCCCATTCTGTTATTTCTTTTGGTCCTCTTTCCAAATTGTTTTTGGCTTCATTTAGATTTTTGTTTGAGGTGATGATAGTCATATCATCTGCATATTTTATCCTTTTTATTTCTTCTGGCATTTTAAGGTCATTTATATTGAATAATGTTGGGCTTAAAGGGGAACCTTGTGGGACTCCACTCGAGATTGTACCTTTTATGGATTTTTGATTGCCAATACTTATTTGGTAAGTTCTTTCTTTTAAAAAACTGTATATCCAATTTATCAGGTTTCCTTTTAGACCTAGATTTGCCATTTTTATCAAGAGTGCTTCATGGTTTACCATGTCGAAGGCTTTTTCCAGATCTATACATGCAACAAGTGCATATTTCTTCTCTTTCATGGCATTAGTTATATTTAATTCTATTGTTTTGTGTGTATCTTCTGTGGTATCGGAAGCCTGGTATGTCTGTCTGGTCTGTTATTAGTTTCTTACCTCCAGTTTAGTCTTTTGGTTATATGTTTTCAAATATTTTCCCTAGGCAAGTGATACGGCTGATAAATCTATATGATTTTGCTTCTGATGGATTTTTTCCTGGTTTTATAATTGGGTTTATTGGTACATTTTTGAAAGCTTGTGGATATTCTCCACGAGTCCAGTGATTGTTTATTTGTTTTAGAATCGTATCTTAAGATTTTTTGAGGGGCATTCTTATAAAATTTGTATGGTATTTCATTAGGACCATATGCTTTTATTATTTTTTGTGTTTGCTATTGCTTGAATTAATTTTTTATTAGTTATTTTCCCATTTATTTCTGTATCATTGGTAGTTTTCAGAAGTTCTTCCTTTTTTGTGTCTGTCAGCATATTTTTTGAATGTTTATTTACTATTTTTTGGTATTCATCTTTGAATATTTCTAGTTTCTTTTTGATTTCTATAATAGGTTGGTCATTGTCTATTAATGGGTTGTTGTTTTGAGTTGTCTTTCCTGTTATTTTTTTTTTATAAAGTTCCAGATCTTTTTTAATGGAGTATTGAAATCTATTGATGTGCAAAAACTTTCATATGACACTCTCTTTTCTTCCTCTATGATTTGTTTGGCTTTTGCTAATAGTTTTTATATTCTCCCCCCAAAAAATTCACTTGTTTCTTTCTTTTATAATTTCTTTACATTTAGTCTTCCACCATGGTGTATTTCATTTATTTTTTATATCGTGTACTTCAAATTTGAAATGTTTTTCCCCAATGTCTTTTATTAGGACAGTTATATCTTCTAGGAAACTTATATTTCTTGTGTTTGTTTTATTTAATTCAAGTTGATAACTTTTCCATCCTTCATTTGAGAGTTTCCATTTTTTCTCTTTTGACTGTGGAGTCATGTTTATTGTGCCATCTATTATTATAATTGGTAAGTGATCACTACCAAGGTTGGGCCTGTTGCGACTTGTAAGTGACTTACAGACGATGATGTTAGAACTAAATCTGAAGTGGACTCCATTGCGTTTCTGGGGTCTATTCTTGTGGTCTGACCTGGTGTGGTTATTAAAATGATTATTAAATTATTAAAAGTTTTTGCCTGTTGTATTTGCTTGTTTTTCATTTATTCTTGGGTTCCAGTATTTATGGTGACCATTAAAGTCTCATATTATTAATTTAGGATCATCTATCTGATCTAAATAATATTTTTTTTTTTTTTTTTTTTTTTTTTTTTTTTTGGCTTAGGTTATTGCATGGGTTGTACATTAATAGAATGTTAGTCCAGCTATTTTTATGACTTATTTTTATTCCCAGTGCTTCTTTTAGTCAGTCATTTAGTTTTGTTTCTTTATATTTTAGGTTATCTTTTATGCAAAAAGCCAAACCTCTTCGTACTTGTCCTGGTCTGTCATATCTTATAGTTTTATAGTTTTGCAAATTGAAGTTGTCTTTGTTTTTTAGCCATGTTTCACATATTGCTAATATGTCTGGTTTTTCTTTGTCTATAATATGCGTTAGTTCTATGTTTTTGTTTAAGACTGATCTTGCATTCCATAGAATTACTTTATTCATTTAGAAGTGATATGAACTTTTTAAATATTGGGGGAAATTCTTTGACTGCATCTCTTATTACCTCTATAATTGTTTTCTCTGTATCCATATTATTTATGATGTTTGTTATTGTGGTCATTGTAATTTTTATTAGTTCTATCCAAGAGAATTCTTCTTTGTTTTTTGTTTGTACATCTTTCTGTGTTTCCATGTCCCTTAATGGGGTTGGTAGGGTCCAAGCTATTGGAGAATCTTCTATATCTATTTGTTTTGATTTATCTTTTATTGGGTTAGTCTGAATTGATTCGTTTTCATTTTTTTGAGTTTCTTCTTTGGATGTGGGAGATTTTTTCTTTCTGTTTTTTTATATGTGTTTTTGGGTTTTTATTTTAGTTGGTGTTCTCTGTCCTGCTGTTAGACTTTGAGAAAAGTTTAGGGTCTGTGCATATGTTTGATCTGATGCACTTTCTGTTGTTGGATTATATGTGGGTTTCTTTATATTTTCTTCATTTATGGATGTTCTTATATTGGGATTTGAGGTTCTGGGGGAAGCCTTATTTTCAATTGCGACTATGTTATTGCTTTTGAGAAGGGATTTTAAATCCTGAAATTGTCTCTTAATATCAAGTTTGTTAGGTGTTGCATTTTGTTTGTTTATTTGTTGTGCCTTTTTATGTATTTTACAGTCATTTGTGTTTGGCAAGTGGTTCTCGTCACAGAAGAAGCAATATGGGTTATTTGTGCATTGTTTGTAAGCATGACTGAAATCACTGCACCTACTACATCTTTTTTTTTTTTTTTTTTTTTTTTTTTGCATGTCATTATTCCATGACCATATCTCAGACATTAAAAGCATTTTGGTAAAGGGAATGTATACTGTTGCACTATATATGATGTGTGCCCAATGGCAACTCTTTCGGATAAGTGGCCTTTAAAGGTTAGAGATTTTGTTTGTAACCATTTTTTTGTGCTCTGTTTGTCATTATTTAATTTGTTTATTCTGATCACTTCCACTATTTCATTATCATGCCCTAGCAGTGGTCTTATTTTGTCTATTATTTCTTTAGGCTCTAGTTCTGTTTCTACTGGGTAAATTGTGTCGTAGGAACAGCCTATATTTTTATTTGAAGTTAGGTTTTGTTATTTGATTTAATGAAGGTAATTTAGTTAGACTATTCACCTCAAATCTTATGGCTCTACCAGTGCCTAGAACTCTCAAGGAGTCTTCTATTATATATTTTTGAAATACTGATTTGTTTAGGGCATCTGTCAGTTTCATGGGATTATTAAAGCATGCTCTTTCAGATCCATCAGTTAAACTAATTAGGACTACATGCTTTGTAATTTCATCTTGCCTGTTTCTAGTGCTGTTAGTTGCAGGTGATTGAGGTTCTAATTTTCTGCCCACTTCGTATCTCCTTGCGAGTTTAGGGTCTGGATTTTCTTCGTTGTCACTTTCTTCTCTTGGTATTCTGTTCGTTTAATTATCATAGTCCATTTCTTTTATTGATCCAGGCTTTTCTCGTGGGTCTGGGTTTAAGTTTCCGTCCATTTATTGTCACTTAAAACAATCACTTCACTTGGATGTAAAGTTCCGTGTTCACTCTATGATGGTTTAAGTCGGTATCTCAACCAGTCCTTGAGGGTGAATTTACCATTTCTCAACCCTGCCTGGGGGAGAGCCATCTCTAGCAGGACACTATGTCCAAGTGCAAGAACCTGTTCCTGGCTGCCATTACAGGTGGTGTTCAGATTTTAAAGAAAATTGAAGAATGGAAAAATATAAATAACACAAATAGCACAATGTTATTTGTGCCTGTAATTGCACAGTAAACTACCTCAAGAGATCATATAGAGCCTTTTCAGCAAAAACAGTAACTAATGCCAGATATAGACCCTAGAAAGTGGCAAAACAGCCAAACTGCTTGTACAGAAAAATGGCTATTAGCATTGCAAAGAGGAAGCAAAGGTCTTCGTACCACATATGCAGCACATATTGTATCAAGACCCTGGAGAATTGCCTCACAAGACAGCTTTATACCCATATTTTAGTCCAATGCTCATTCCACAAGACACCCAGGTCCAAAGGGTTAAATAATGGATACCTGACATAACTCCACTTCTTTTATACCTTTTTTTTTTCTTCAGTTAGGTTGACTGTGGCTAAGCCCCAAAAATATTTGACTGTAATGTTATTTTATTGTGTAAAAGATACATTTCTCATATGGTATCTCATTGCTACCTAGTAACTAATGGGTATTACATGGATGGCAAGTAAAATGATTTAAAAATATTCCTTGTATCAGTTTTATCAAGTCAGATGTTCATGGGAACTTAACAAATGTTCTTGCTTGGCTACATTTCTGT
>NW_020872806.1:39597-44597 GCF_003789085.1 Penaeus vannamei | reverse complement strand
GATATACTACCACTGTTCAATTATCAATTTATTTTTGAGCTATCTACTTCTGTTTTACACTGATTGATTATTAATCATGTATTATTATTATTACTATCATATTCTCATATAAATACTCAGGGATTAGTATATAAATCATGAGAGTGTATCGATTAATCTCATGATTTATCCATTATTATCATTGACTAATTATATTTTCAATCATTATCATCGACTATTATGAATCAATAATGTATTTATTGTTTCCTATTGTCACCTTATTCATCATTCCCATAATCATGCTAGTAGGCGCAGGTCTCAAAAGAGAGTAGCAAGCCGTTGATTATCAGCTTTATGATTATTTCAATTTAAATATTCATGATTATAATATTATTGCGATGTACTAATCATGCAGTCATTCATTATAAATCCTTTATTATTATTCCAATATCAGTGCGTGTGTTGTGTTGTGTGTTTATGTGTGGTGTGTGTGTGTGTGTGTGTTTTGTGTGTGGTGTGTGTGTGTGATTGTGTGTGTGTGTATGTGTGTGTGTGTGTGTGTGTGTGTGTGTGTGTGTGTGTGTGTGTGTGTGTGTGGTGTGTGTGTTGTGTGTGTGTGTGTGTGTGTGTGTGTGTGTGTGTGTGTGTGTGGTGTGTGTGTGTGTGTGTGTGTTTGTGTGTGTGTGTGTGTGGTGTGTGTATGTGGTGCGTCTTTGCGTGTCTGTATGTGGTGTGACGGTTAAGGAAAAGCAGATTTAAATGAAAACTTACTGAGATGTTTAATCCCGTGGAGTTTTTTGCATTGTTTCAGCGATCTGAAGTTCTAGAGAAATGAAGTTTTAATAAACTGAAGTTTTGGTGAAATTTTATATATATATGTATGCATTATTTATCTACTTTCATCTTATTCTTATTTTTTTCCAAATTTCTTTACCTGTGTTTTCTTTTCTTCTCTCTCATTCTTGCGGAATTATACTTTCTTTTTATTCATATAAAAGAAAGAGAGAGAGGAGGGAGGGAGGAGGAGGATCGGAGGGAGGGAGGGGGAGGGAGGAAGGAGGGAGGGAGGAGAGGAGAGGGAGGGAGGGGGAGAAGAGTGAGAGAGAGAGAGAGAGGGGGGGGGGGGCAAGAGAAGAAAGAAAGAGAGAAAGAGACAGACAGATAGAGTTTAGACAGACAGACAAAAAAACACACAGACAGAGAAAGAGGGACCGATCATGCACAAAATTTATATAAATTTCGGTCTTTTTCTTTGTAAACAAATAAGCCTGTTGGAAAAGGAAGAATAACACAGGAGAAATAAAAATAAAAATAAAGGGAGAAGGAAGAGAGAAAGAAGTGAAAGAGAGAGAATTCGTTTTAATCTATAAAAAAATGGAGAAATAAGAGAAATATAGGGGGAGTGAGGTGAAAGAGAGAGCGAGAGAGAGAGAGAGAGAGAGAGAGAGATGCACGAGAGAGAGAGAGAGAGAGGAGAGAGAGAGACAAGAGAGAGAGAGAGAGGAGAGAAGAGAGAGAGAGAGACGAGAGGAGAAGAGAGAAGAGAGAGAGAGAAGAGAGAAAAGAAAGAGAGAGAGAGAGGAGGGAACGGAGGGAGAGAGGTGAATGAAAGGAAAATGAAAGCCGAGAAGAGAAATAGAGAAGGATAGGAGGGAAGAGATATTAATTCAGGTGAATAATGAAAGCTAGGAGGGGAAGATAAATAGAAACTATTTGTAAAAAATAACACGAAAAAAAAACAAGAAAGGTTAAGAAAACACCAAAGCGAAAGTTTAAAAGATAAAACCCAATCTGTGTATAGATATGAGGATTTAATAAATAATAATAATAAATAATAAATAACATAAAATATATAATAATAACAAAAAAGAAAAAACAAAAAAAATAAAATAAATAGGAAACAGCTCGAGATTTAATAAAAACATCAAACAGTTGGATATAAAAGATTGCAAGCACCCTGGGGCTGTTCTCGCCATTGCTAATATTCATATGAGAGTGACATAGGAGTGAGGGAGATAGAGAGAGAGAGAGAGACGATGAGAGAGAGTGAGAGAGAGGTACCCAACCATGGAGAGAGAGAGAGAGAGAGAAGAAGAGACACGAGTGCATGAGAGACGAGAGAGAGATTGGAGCAAGAGAGACGATGGAGAGAGAGATAGAGAGAGAGAGAAGAAGATAACAGAAGAAGAGAGAGAGAGAATAGAGAGCAAAAGAGAGGTACAGCGAGAGGGACATGGGAAGAAAGAGAGAAAAACAAGACCATCAGAAAGAAACACACAGGAACACTGGAGAATAAGAAGCAGCGGCAGAGTGAGTCACAGTGGACAAAGATGACAAAGACAGATAAAGGAACAGACACTGGGGGCAGACAGGTAGATATAACACACATACACAGAGACAGTATGGACTGATAGCTACATGAGCGTATGGTCTCCCGTGTGTAGAAATATATCATCACTATAGTATTGTCCTGTCTGTCCTTCTCTCTGTTATATAACTGTCACTTATCAGTACCACTTATATATAATGTAGTCTGCCCCTTATATATGTACTAGGTGAGCGGGATTCTAATTTATAGCTGTCTTATATAAGTATATAAAGCGAGTTTATCTATGTATACCAGAAGAGATACGCTATATATTATGACATTATATCAAATAATAGAGCTGAGTATTAGTATCACTTATATATATATATAGATAAGTATAGTATGTTATATACAATAGTATTACATATAAATATAGATATATATGATATATATATATATATAGACTATATATATATAATATATATACAACTAATGAAACTAGACATATAACATAATAATATATGAGATATATAGATATATATATATTATATATATATATATATATATATATATATATATATATTACTATATATATATATATATATATATATATATATATATATATATATTATATATATATATATATATATATATATTATATATATATATATATATATATATATATATATATATATATATATATATATATATATATATATATATATATATATATATATATATATATGTATGTATATGTGCGTTTGCGTAACTGCTTATTTTGTAGGTCTGTATGCAGATGCCTTATATCTAGTTCAGTGTCCATTTGTGTATGTAGAGTCTCCCTCCCCCCTCCCCTACTCACTACTACATAACACCCCCCTCCCCCTGGTAAATCCCCCCTTTCCATCCTCCTCCCTCCCCCCCTCCCTGTCTCTCCCACATCCCTCTCCCAAAACTTTCCCATCCTTCCCCCTCCCCATTCCCGCTTTCCATATTCTCCTCCAAATAGTAGATAATAGTATATCATAAGCAAGAAGCAGTTGTTAGTAAGTCATAGGTAGCAAGGAATAATCCCAGAGAGTCGCAGATAAAATACTTCAATCCCTAATCTTCGGATGATGAAAGGGTTTCGAAACTTTGGAAAGAGAGGAAACGATTTTTTTTTCTTCTTGGGGGAGCGACAGGAATTACAATCCTTTCGTTCTCTACGTTTTATCCTGATCTGACGGCCAAAAAAAATAGAAACACGTATTAGATAGGGATAAGGTAAAGAAGTGAATAATAATGATAATATAAAAATAATGATAATAATGATAATAATAATGATAATAGTAATGATAATAGTAATGATAATAGTAATAATAATAATGCTGATAATAATAATAATTATCATTATTACTATTGTTTATAATTATTAAATATGATAATAAATATAATAATAATAATAATAATAATAATAATAATAATATAATAATATATAATATGATAATAATAACAATAAATAATAATGATATAATAATAAAATAAATAATAAAAATAATAATAATATAATGATAATAATATAATAATAATAATAATAATAATATAATAATAATAATAATAATAATATAATAATATAATAATAATAATAATAATAATAATATAATAATAATAATAATAAAACTATCGTAATGAACAATATGAACAAGAGCTTTATTTCGGTTGCTCACAGAGGGTGTGGGGGACCTACTGAAATGTGGCGAGTAAAGACCGTAGAGTTACACGAGGCACGCAATCTTCCATTTCTTTCCTCTCGCTTTTCCTCTTTCTCTTTCGCTGCAACATCAACATCAGTTAGGGCGATAACACTAACAACAACAATTATGATGATGATGATAGTACTTATAATGCTAAACTATTATCATCGTCATGATAATGATAATAATTATGATGATATTGATTATGATAGTGACGATAAGAAAATTATAATAGAAATGATCATGATAACAATAATGATCACAGTAAAAATAATAATAGTAGTAATAATGATCATAGTAATGATGATAATAACTATAGTGAAAATAATGATAATGATAGTAATAATATATAATGATAATAATAATAAAATAAATAATGAATAATATAATATAATAATAATAATAATAATAATAATGATAATAATTATGAGGATAATAAATAGGATAATAATTATGAGGATAATAAATAGGATATTAATAATAACAATAATAGGAATAATAATAATTGTAATAATAATAATGATAATGATGATGATAATAATGATAATGATAATGATAATAATATAATCTAATAAACTATACTAAAAATAATAATGATAACACCAATATCAATAATGATGATAATAACAATAATAAGGATAGTAGTAATGATGATGATAATGATAATCATAATAATAATAATGATAATAATGATGATAAGGATAATGCTAATAATAACAATGATGTTTTCAAGATAACAATAATGATAATAAAATGATGATAATAGAAAAAATAATATGATAATATAATGATAATAATAATGATGATGATGATGATAATAATATTAATAATATAAATAAGAGCAAACTACCAAGTACAACACAACAATAATAATGATGATGATGATGATAACATTAATGAAAATATTTATAATGATAATGATGATAATAATGACAATAATGATAATGATGATTATAATAACAATAACAATGATGATA
>NW_020872806.1:23454-34370 GCF_003789085.1 Penaeus vannamei | reverse complement strand
CTCTCTCGTCACCCTCTCCTCTCTAGCCTCCGTCTCTCCCACCTGCTCTCGGATCTCCACCATCTTCTCCTCTCGGCAGAGAGCGATATGATCTCTTCTCTCTCTTCTCTCTCTCTCTCTCCTCCTCCCTCCCTCCCTTCTCTCTCTCTCTCATTTTTTTTTCTTATAAAATTTGGTTTTTCAGTCATCACGCGGCCATTTTTTATCTGGCAACTATCAGCTGTTAGTGTGACATTAAAAGCTTCTATCTCACCACGTTTGAGGGAGACAATTTTTTACGTGAAATATCAGGGGAAAACATGATTGAATGTGTGCCATCGACTGTGTGTGTGTTGATGAAGAGAGAGAGGAGAGAAGAGAGAGAAGAAGGAGAGAGAGAGAGGATGAGAGAGAGAGAGAGAGAGAGAGAGAGAGAGAGAGAGATGTAAGAGAGAAGATGTGGGTCAGGAAGGAAAGTAAGAGAAAGGAAGAGAGAGAGAGAGAGAGGAGGAGAGAGAGCGAGAGAGGAGGAGAGAGAGAGAGTAGAGAGAGAGAGAGACGAGAGAGAGTAGATGAGCGAGGAGAAAGTGAGAGAGAGAATAAGTGAGAGAGGCGACGAGAGAGAAAGTGAGAGAGCGAGAGGAGAGAAAGGTGAGAGAGAGAGAGGAGAGAGAGAGATGAGAGAGAGAGAGAGAGAGAGAGATGAGAGAGAGAGGAGGGAGGGAGGGAGGGAGGGAGAGAGAGAGAGAGAGAAAGAGAGAGAGGAAGAGAGAGAGAAGAGGGAGATTACGAGAGAGAGAGAGAGAGAGAGAGAGGACGAGAGAGAGAGAGAGAGAGAGAGGAGAAGAGAGAAGAGAAGAAAGTTGAGAGAGAAGAGGAAGAGAGAGAGGAGGAGAGAGAGGAGAGGAAGGAGAGGAAGGGAGAGAGAGAGAGAGGAGAAGAGAGAGAGAAGAGAGGAGAGAGAGCGAAAGGGTGAGAGAGAGAGAGAAAGTTGACGAGAGAGAGAGGAGAAGATGAGAGAGCGAGAATGGTGGATGTAAAAGGAGAGTTAAGCGAAAGAGAGAGAAGAGAGTGAGAGATGAGAGAGAGAGAGTAGGAGATGAGAGAGAGAGAGGAGAGAGAAGAGAGAGAGCAAAGAGAGAGAGAGAAGAGAGATGAGAAGGGAGGGAGGGAGGAGGGAGGAGGGAAGGGGAGGGAGGAGAATGAGAGGAGAGAAGAGGAGAGGACGCCAGGTAGAGAGAGAGAGAAGGAAGGAGAGAGAGAGAGAGAGAGAGAAGGAGAGTATAGGGGGATAGAGAGAATAGAGATGAGATTGGAGAGGAGAATAGATAGAGATAAGAGGAGAGGGAGAGAGAGAAGGAGGAGGAGAAGAGAGGAGAGACGAGGAAGTAGCGATAGAGAGAGGAGGTGAGAGAGAGAGAGCGCGGAGAAAGGAAAAAGAGAGAAAGAGGCAGATACAGATTTATAAATAGATTGATAAAAATAGGTAAGATCATAGATTATATACAAAGAGAAAGATACGGATAGATGGACAGATGGATAAATGTGTAGATGGATGAATCAGAAGTAAATGATAGATAGGCGAAATATAGGATATAGAGAAAGCAGAAAGGGTAGGTAGAGATTGAGGAACAAAAATAAGAGGAACACGAGAGGAAACCGGGGGACGAGAAAAAGATAAATGAATAAATAAGTGAAATAAATAATAGAGCAGAAACAAGGAAAGTAACAAAAGAATGAAAAACGCACAGAAGTTAAAAAGGAACAAGGACAAGAAAAGAAAAAGACGAAGAAAATTGCAAAACAAAGCAACACAACAAAAACAAACAAAAAAATAAAGAATATAAAGAAAAACAAAAAATAAACAAAAAAATTAAAATAAAAATAAAACAAACAACAACGCCACAACAACGACAAAGGAATAGAAAACTATAATAATAATAATAAATAACAAAAATACGTATATTTAGGTGCGTCCATGTTAAAACCAGCATCTGTCAGCACAGCAGCGAACTTCAGTCTTGAGAGCAAGTGAGTGATGGAGAAAGTGATGGAGAATTTGAATATTGATTTCCAAAGCGTCGATAGCTGGCACTTCATAATTAATGTAAAGATAGAAATTCGGGTGAGGAGAGGGAGGGAGTAGAGGGAGGGTAGGGAGGGTGAGGGGGAGGGGAGAGGGAGGTGAGGGGAGGGGGGGATGGAGGAGGGAGGGAGGGAGGATGGGAGGGAGGGAGAGGGGTGAGGGAGGGGGGTGGAGGGAGAGGGTGGGAGGGGGGTGATGGAGGGTGGAGATGTGGAGAGGGAGAGGGGGAGGGAGAGAGAGAGAGAGAGAGAGGAAGAGAGAGCAGAGAGAGAGAAGAGTAGAGAGAGAGAGAGAGAAAAGAGAGAGAGAGAAGAGAAAGAAGGAAATGAGAAAGAAAGAAAAGAAACAGGAGAGAGAGAGAAAGACAATTGAACAAAAAGTTAAAAAGGACAAGGACAAAAAGAACAAAAGAAGAAGACAAAGAAAAGGCAAACAAACAAACAAACAAAACAAACAAACAAACAAACAAATAAAGAAGGACAAAAAAAAATCAGAAAAAATAAAACACAAAAAAATAAAAACAACAACAACGCAAACAACGACAAAGAATAGAAAATATAATAAAAATAGAAAAATAAAAAATACATATATTATCTCCCATTGTTTAAAACCAGCATCTGTCAGCACAGCAGCGACACTTCAGTCTTGAGAGCAAGTGATGGAGAAAGTGATGGAGAATTTGAATATTGATTTCCAAAGCGTCGATAGCTGGCACTTCAAAATTATAGTAAAGATAGAATTCGGTGAGAGAGGGAAAGGGAGGAGAAGGGAGGGAGGGAGGGAGGGGAGGGGTGAGGGGAAGGAGGGATGGGGAGGGGGGGGAGGGGTGAGGGAGGGAAGGATGGGAGAGGGAGGGAAGGGGGGGAGAAGGATGGAGGGAGGAGGGGAGAGGAGAGGGAGAAGGGAGAAGGGAGAGGAGAGGGAGGGAGAGAGAGAGAGAGAGAGAGAGAGAGAGAGAGAGAGAGAGGAGAGAGAGAAGAGAGAGAGATGAGAGAGAGAGAGAGCAGAGAAGAGAAGAAGAGAGAGAGAGAAGAGAGAGGGGAGAGAGAGAAGAGAGAGAGAAAAGAGAGAGAAGAGAGAAACAGGAGAGAAGAGAGAGACAGAAGAGAAGAGAGGAAAGAAGAGAAAGAAAACAGAGAAAGAAAAAGAGAAAGACAATAGAGAAACAGAGACAGAAACCAAAAACCCCCAGACCCAATACCCTCTTAAGAAAAAAAAAAAAAAAAATCCCAAACTGTCATTTTTCTTTCCCTTCAATAAATAAAACTATTTTTTCTCTTTTTTTTTCCTTATCGAACAACAGATTGATGAATATTCAGTAGCTCGCGGACGCTCGTCGAATATAGAAAGAAAAAAAGAAGAAATAAGCGCTTAATGGAAGAAAAACGGGATGAATATGGGAAGGAGGAGGGAGGAAGAAGAAAAGGAGGAAGAGATGGGGGAGAAGAAAGAGGTGGAGGAGAGGGAGAGGGAGGAGGGGAGAAGTGGGAAGGAGGAACAGAAGAAAGAGGTGGAGGAGAAAAATGAGGGGAGAAGAGAGAGAAGAAGAAGTGGGAGGAGGAAAGAGAAGAAAGAAGGGGAGAGAAAAATGAGGAGGAGAGAGGAGGAGGAGGAGGAGGAGACTTAGGAAGGGGAATAAGAGGAGGATGAAGGAATTGGAAGAAAAAGAAGAGGAGTAGTGAGGATTAGGACGACGTTAGGAAATGAGGAAATAAGAGGAAAAGGAGGGAGGAGGAGGCAGGAAGAAGATAGAAAGGAGGAGGAAGAAGAGAAAGGAAGGAGAGAAGGAAGAGGAAGAAAAGGAAGAAAAAGAGTAGGAGGAAGGGGAGTAAAATGCGAAAAAGGGGAAGATTAATTAAAAGAAAATAAAATTAGGCTGCCCGCATCCTTGTCTTCATAGGCCTACGACACATTATTGATTATCATCCTTTTTTAGACAATTTCAAGTTGATTGAAAATTTCTTATCAATTCAACCATCTATCTATCTATAAGTCTGTCTGTCTATCTATGTGTATGTCTACATGTTAATCTGTCCGTCCGTCTGTCTGTCTGTCTATATATTTATCTATCAATTATCTATTTATCTATCCATCGTCTACTTATCTATCCATTATCTACTTATCTATCCATTATCTACTTATCTATGTATATCTATTTATCTGTCTATCTTTCTATCTTACTGTTTTTATCTGTCAGTCTATGTATGTATGTATGTATGTATGTATGTATGTATGTATGTATGTATGTATGTATGTATGTATGGATGGATGTAGGTATTCACATACTTTGCATGTATGTTCGGTATCTATGTATCTATGTATGTATATTATATACGTAGGTTTGTATGTATACACGCATGTATGTAAGTAGGAATGTACGAAAATACGTAGGTTCGTAGGCATGTATGTATGTATGTATGCCTGTACGTAATTTTTAAAGTGTAAATGCATGTATGTATGTATGTATGCCTGTACGCAAAATTTGTAAGTATACATGGATGTATGTATGTATTCACGTACCTATACCACTTATAATTACATTCATTTTCAGCTGCATATGTCGTGGCGTGGGAACATAAGAGCATTATGTATTTAAGGATACGAGAAAAATAAAGAGATATGTAGTACTTCAATTTAAATTTTAGTTCTGGTATAATGTTTTGTGTTGTGCTTTGGCAGGTTTCTGTGTGCTCGTTATTTTGTTATTATTTATCTTTATTTTATTTATATTTATCTATTTTGTGTGTGTCTGTATGTGTGTGTGTGTGTGGTGTGTGTGTTGTGTGTGTGTTGTGTGTGTGTGTGTCTGTATGTGTGTGTGTGTGTGTGGTGTGTGTGTGTTGTGTATGTGTGTGTGTTGTGTGTGTGTGTGTGCGCGCGCGTGTGTGTGTGTGTGTGTGTGTGTGTGGTGTGTGTGTGTGTGTGTGTGTGTGTGTGTGTGTGTGTGTTGTGTGTGTGTGTGTGTGTGTGTGTGTGTGTGTGTGTGTGTTGTGTGTGTGTGTGTGTGTGTGTGTGTGTGTGTGTGTGTGTGTGTGGTGTTGTTGTGTGTGTGTGTGGTGTTGTGTGTGGTGTGTGTGTGTGTGTGTGTGTGTGTGTGTGTGTGTGTGTGTTGTGTGTGTGTGTGTTGTTTTGTGTGTGTGTGTCTCTCTCTCTCCCCGTGTATATGTTTATGCCTACTGTTATGATGTGCTCATATATACATTCTCTCTCTCTTTCTGTATCTATCTTTTATCTACCTATCTATCTATTCATGTATTTATCTATCTGTCTATATCTATGTATACCTATCTACGTTCATATCTACCTCTCTATCAATCTAACTATCGCTTGTCTATAACCTATCTATCTATCTATCAGTCCATCCCATCCATCCGTCTATCAATTATATTCATCCTTACCTACATATATCTTAACGAAACAAAAAAAGAAAAAAGAAAAAATGACATTAAAGTTAAGACAAAGACCACAAAGCGACCGCCCAGTTCAAAAAATAAACAAATAAAAGAAAGAAAGAAAGAAAGAAAGAAAGAAAGAAAGAAAGAATGAATGAGTGAATGAATGAATGAATGAATGAAGAATGAATGATGAATGAATAAAGAATGAATAAATAATATAAATAAATAAAAATAAATAATAAATAAAGAAAAAAGAAAGAAAGAAAGAAGAAAACAAAAAAGAAAAGAAAAGAAAAAAAGAAAAAGAAAAAAGAAAAAAAAAACACGCGGATAGCGCAACTCAAAATACACCCCCACGCCACGCAAACAGTCAGTCCCAGAATACACTATTCCACCTCACGGGCGCTGGCGTGGGCGTTTAGACGCTGTATACGCTGGATATTTAAGCGGGAGAGCACACCAGATGCCCCTCTCACGCCCACACGCCCGCGACTCAAGATTAAGGGCGGTATGTTAAAGGTGACGTATTCCTGTAGCAAGACAAGTGACGTATCATTCGCTTTATGATTCCTATCCTGCGACGCCCGCATCTATCTATCGGCCTATCTATCTGTCTGTGGTTATTCGATATTCATTTATTTGTGTATTGGGTTGTTATTTATCTATTTCATTCGTTATTTATGCATTTTTATGTTTTTATTTTTTAACCTTTTTTAATGTTATGAGAGATCAAGGCCTATCTATCTATGTTTTTTTCGATTAATTACCTGTCTATTTACCTATTCATTTATCTATTTATCTATTAACTTTCGTCTACTATCTTTCTTCTTCTATCTATTATTATTCCAATATTCAGTTATTCATATATTTGCCTAATCATCCATTTATCTAATCATTTTCTTAACTGCCTTTTTCATCAAGGACTGTCAAGCTATCTATGCTTATTCCACCTTTATCCATTTACCTAATTATTCCCCTCTTTCTATTCTTAATGTTACGAAAGACAGAAATTCTAGATAATATGAATGGCATAAAAAAAAAAAAAAAAAAAAATAGAGGATTTATAAGGACATATACCCTTCTTGCTCTCACACGTTCCAAGCTATTTCTTCAAACGTCTTGGAGAAAGGAACGTAAGACGCCGTTCAAGAGACGTAAGAGACGTTCTTAATTGTTTATTCTTTTGCTTCTTCTTCGTAGATGGGGAGAATGAACAATAGATATTTTTTTAATTTTTCTATTGGGGGAAAGGGAGAGAGAGATAAGAGGGAGAAGAAGGGAGAGAGAGGGAGAGGAATGAGATGAGGAAACAGAGAGAGAGAGAGAGAGCAGAGATAGAGAGAGAGAGAGAAGAGAGAGAGAGAGAGAGAGAGCGAGAAGAGAGAGAGAATGAGAGAAGAGAGAGAAGAGAGAAGAGGGAGGTGAGGGAGGAATGAAGGGAACAAGAGAGAGAAGAGAGCAGAGGAGAGAGATGAGAGACGGAGAAGAGAGAGAGAGAGAGAGAGAGAGAGAGAGAGAGAAGAAGAGAAGAAAAAGAGAGAATAAAGCGAAGAGAGAAAGAGAGAGAAGAAAGAGAGAGAAGAGAAGAAAGAGAGAAAGACGAGAGAAACATAAATTGAGAGAGAAGAAGACAGACTTAGAAAAGACAGACAAAAAGAAGAAAAAAAGGCAGGTAGGGCCTACAGATCAACAGCATAATGTTTCTCCCTTTCGTCGGATGTCTTCAAATACAACAATAAGGACAAAGTTACATTAAAAATGCATATAATAAAACTTTAAAGAGCAGGATCAAGAGAGAGATCGTAGAACGTATAAATATATCAGTGTTCTTATAAATCCTTTATTTTTCACGCAAAAAAGTGCAGTACAACCTATCTATCTGTCTGTCTGTCTGTCTATCTATCTCTCTTTCTATCCATGCATTAACTAATTCATTCATTCATTCACCTATCTATCTATCTATAAAATTCTTGGCTCCCTCGTTTGTAGCCTTGGTTCATCTTTAAATACGTTTTACGTTTTTTTTCGTTATTCTTTGAGATTAAACCTTTTATAGAACGCTGTTATTTAATTAAGTTCTTCAGATATACGAGAGGTAAATCATAAGGAAACTATACAGTACAAAATCATTCTATCTATCTATCTACCTATCTAACTACCTATATGCTATCTATCACTCTCTATCTATTATCTCATACATCTATATATTAATTCATTCTCAGAGTTTGTACAGTCAATGGACAAAAAGCTATAAAAATCGTTTAAATCGGTGAAAAAAAAAGTTTCGAAAATCCTCATAGGTTAACCTGAACAAGAATTAGATTAGACATGAAAAAGTAATAAAAAAAAGAAATGATAAAGATAGAAATAAAAATGATAGAGATAGAAATAAAAATGATAAAGATGAATATAAAAATGATAGATAAAATAAAAAGTGATATAGAAAAAAAAAATAAAGATATAGATGGAAAATAAAATGATAGATATAAAAAATAAAAAAGAAAAGATCGAATATAGAAATGATAGTATAAAAAATATAGTGATATAGTAAAAATAAAATATAGATGAAAATAAAAAATGATAAAAGAAAATAAAAAATGAAAAGATTAAAAATAAAATAAATAAGTGAGATAAAGAGATATATGATAAAAATAAAAAAATCATATAGGATTTAAAAATAAAACGATTTAGATTAAAAAAGAAATGATATAGATAGAAATAGGAATGAATAGAAAAAAAAAACCGAAGTATAGATAAAAATAAAAATATAGATGAAAATAAAAATGATAAAGAATAAAAAAAAAACAATAAACATACATAATAAACTAAAACACGAACAATCGACTCTCCAACAGACAACACATAAAACAACACAACCGCAAGAATTACAGCTCAGAAGGCGCGTGTGAAATGTGAAGGTGGTCGAAGAGGAATTCGAGATGAACTGCATATAGAAGGGAACTTGACTGACGTTCCTTCTGTTCTGAGAGATCGTAAAGGAACACGTACAGTGTTAGCCCTTCGTTTGTTCGTTCGTGTTCGTCCAGTGTTCTTTGGCCTTACTTCCTGACATAAAGGTATTTTTTTCCTCCAGATAGATCTCGTTATGGAACATTGTTAATAAGAGGTAGGAGGCCATATGTCTCTTTCGGAAGTCGAGAGCGAGGTAAGAATTATAAAGAACAAAATGCGTCAACCTATCTGTGTGTGTTGTGTGCGTGTGTTTCGTGGTGTGTGTGTGTGTGTGTGTGTGTGTGTGTGTGGTGTGTGTGTGTGTGTGTGTGTGTGTGTCGGTGTGTCGTGTCTGGTCTGTCTGTCTGTGTGTGCGTGTCCTCTGTGATGTGTGTCTGTCCTTGTTCTGTCTGTTCGTCTGTCATCTTGTTTTGTCTGTCTGCTATCTTAATGTCTGTCTTGTCTTGTTTTATCTCTCTGTCTATCCATGCATTAACGCTAATTCATTCATCATTCACACTATCTAATCATCCAGCCAATTCTATCCATGCTAAAGTCTATCTAATCCATGACATCAATATTATCAATTACCTATCTTTCCCAACATCTTCTCAATCTTTACTCTCTGGACCACTTATTACAAAAGGAAGAAGAAAAATGATGAAGAATGAAGTAGAAAATATATAATAATATAAAGAAAAAAAAATAATGAAAGAATGGAGAAGAAATAGAATAAAAAGAAGAAAAATTAAATGAAAATAGAATAGATAAATAGAATAAAAAGAAGAAAATAATAAATGAACAATAGAATAGATAGAATGAAAAAGAAAAAACATAAATATAGGCCTACAAAATTCAATGTTAAAATATCACTATCGAAACGAATTTTTCACCTCTTAATAAAATTCTAAAAAAAAATTCTTCTGCTCGCACCATGTATCTGGGTAATCAATCATGGACTTACAGTACCAGAATCCTGAATAACAACAGTTCATGAAAGACGTACTTGTATCCTCCCTCTCCCTCCCCCTTTTCCCCCTTTTCCCTTGTTCTCGCGCCTATGGCCCTGCATTTTCCCTCTCTCCTTTTCCCCCCGCCTACATCCCCTTCCTCTCCCATGAAACGCTTTCCCTGTCCTCCTGTTTCCTCTCGCTTTTTCTCTTATGCCTACCTCTTCTTCAAAAATTTATCCCCATCCTCCCTCTGCTTNTTTAATGGGAAGATGTACTGGAAGATTTTTTTAAATCAAAATCACTAATACTCACAATTAACAACAAAGAAACCACAATTACTATACATATCATTAAACAAATAAACAACTTCGCTTAAAACCCGATAGAATATGAGGTATTGGGGCAAAGACAGGTAGGATTAATAAATTATCAAACTGACCAAGTATTCAGATACTATACAAGGTCAGAACATAAAGATAATTGGATATGTGTGATGTGTGTGATGTGTGTGTGTGTGTATGTGTGTTGTGTGTGTGTGTGTGTTTGTGTGTGTTATGATGTGTATGTACGTCTAAGTGTGTGTGTGTGTGTTGGTGGTGTGATGTGTGTGTCGTGTGTGTGTGTGTGTGTGTGTGTTTATTCTGTGTGTTGTGTGTGTGTGTGTGTGTGTGTGTGTGTGTGTGTGTGTGTGTGTGTGTGTGGTGTGTTATGTGTGTATGTACGTCTAAGTGTCTAAGTGTGTGTGTGTGTGTGTGTGTGTGTTGTGTGTGTGTGTGTGTGTGTGTGTGTGTTGTGTGCTGGCTTTGTGTTGTATTTGTTTTATGTGTTATGTTGTGTGTAGTGTGATGCGTGTGTGCTTGTATGAGGAGTGAGCGCACAGATTTAGTAAGACATATATAGGTTAATATCATCACATTATATATGGGTATATATCCATCTGTCTACAGAATTAATTTATCTATCTAGCCATTTACAGATATATACAGACAGATCAATAAATGCATATTTTTATCATTATCCACATCCGCTTGTCTATAAATGTCATCAAAATATCGACATAAACTTCATAAACAGATAAATATTAGATCATTCTAAGCCAATGTTTATACGCCATTACTTATTCAGGAACCAAATAAACACCGCTGGCCGCCCTTAAGCTCAAGAGCGTGACAGGTGGCGTGTGACATGACATGACAGCACTAACGTCACCGAAGTTGCTTTTTTTCACGTGATTCATGTTTCCTGTTTGCCTGAACAAAACGCCATAAAGGACAGACGCCGCCGCCGCCACAGCTGTCCATTAAAGCGCAACGTAACGCTATCTCTTCGGAAAATCGGCCTTACGACCCGGAAATAGGACCTAAATATGACGCCAAAACAGCGATGGACATTGGCGACGAAAATGAAGATGATAAGTGAAATATTCAATAAAAAAAATACCAGATTCTCTTTCAGAAATAACTGAATTAAAACAATCTTGCATTAGATATAAAGGAAAAGGAAAGTAAAAAGAGCTAAAATAAGTGTCACATAATGATTTACACCTAAGGC
>NW_020872806.1:13454-18454 GCF_003789085.1 Penaeus vannamei | reverse complement strand
CCTTAAAAAAAAATGTAGACTGAACCTTTCTTCAGACTTCGAGTTGGAGAGTCTTGGAGAGTCCGGAATCGTCTTTGGGAAGTCATGGAGCGTCGTTCGATATTTCCGTGACTTCTAAAATTCTTCAGGAAAATAAGGTCATGGTCTGGTGACGTAGAAAGGTCAAGATGGCAGACGAAATGGCGGAGCGGAGAGGCTGCACAGGAACCCGACAGTGCAACTTGAAAAATGATATCTGTATTCCTGTGTGTGTGTGTTCGTGCTTGTTTGTGTGTATGTGTGTGTGTGTGTGTGTGTGTGTGTGTGTGTGCTTGTTTATGTGTGTGTGTGTGCCTGTATGGGTGTGTGAGAGAGTGTGTGCTGTGTGTTGTGTGTGTGTGTGTGTGTGTTGTGGTGTGTGTGTGTGTGTGTGTGTGTGTGTGTGTGTGTGTGTGTGTGTGTGTGTGTGTTGTGTGAGAGTGTGATTGACTGCCTGGGAGATAGAGCTATGAGAGAGGAGAGAGAGAGAGAGAGAGAGAGAGAGAGAGAGAGAGAGAGAGAGAGAGAGAGAGAGAGAGAGAGGAGAGAGAGAAGAGAGGAGACAGAGAAGAGAGAGAGAAGAGAGAGAGAGAGAGAAATATACAGACACACAAACACAGTAAGAACAAGACAATCACACAGCGACAGAGAAAGAACAAATGAGACAGAGAGAGAGATAGACAGATAAACAAGATAATATAGAAGAATAAGAAAAAGAGAGAGAGAGATTTCGTCACTTGCAGAGGACCATTTCAAGAAAATCCAATGTACTGCTTTAAGAACAATAAAACATCAATAAAAACAAGATCACAACCATTTGTTAATTCCTTTTATCCTCTAGTAGCACCCAACTTAAAAATAATAACAAATAATTGAATAAATCTATATAATTATGCGAGTGTTATATATGTATGTTTATTTGTGTATGTATGGATGCACGCCTATGAGTGTGTGTATGTGTGTTTCTGTGTGCGTTGTCAGATGATGAAATCGCAATAATTATATGGTCATGTACACTCAAGCACAAAGGAAAACGTGTATATAACAATTACATGAAGTATATAGTATTTTTTAGGTTATTATGTCTACGCCTTCCTATTCCTAAACATATTTTTGTTCATTCTTAATTTTCCTTCTTCTTCCTCATTTTTTCTTATTCTTCTTATTCTTCTTTCCTTATCTTTTTCTTTTTCATCTCTTTATTTTTTTCTTCCGTGATGTTTTATATTTTCATCGTGTTATTACTATTTCTTTTTTCTTCATCTCCCATGGTCTTGTTACATTTTTTCCTCGTATTTACATGTTATTACAATCATTTTTCTTCTTCCTCTACTTCCTCTTCTTCCTTCCCTTTCTCTATTTCCTTCTTTTACCTCACCTTGTTTATCCCATTTTATTTCTAATGCAATTTTTCTTCTGATTCCAGGTAAGGAGAATTTTTCAAGATGGCGACACAAAGACGTTGGCAACGGACTTATTCACTTATTCATCTCCTGATTATCCATAAAAAAAAGAAAAAAAAAACATCATAATCTTGCTGCTGAGATTTTTTTCTTTTTCTTAAACCTTCCTTTTTTCGTAATCGTATTAAAAAATAAACAAATTTACGTTTTTTCTCACCATTCATAAATAAAGTTTCGTATTAAAAAATAAACAAATTGAAACATGTTTTTCTCACCATTCCATGAAATAAAGTTTCTCTCCTTTGTAATTCTCGCAAGGTAATCATCACACAGGACGTAGAGATGAATGAAAGATAGAATCAAAGAAGAATGGGAATAATAGAAATAAAAAGAATTAGGAAAATAAAACACCAGATATCATACTTCAAAGAAAAGCCAAAGAAGTCACTTTATGTAATACATCCTCACGGGACAAGAAGATTCCTATCATTGGTAACATAACCTTTGTATACTGATTATAGGACCAAGGGAGATAGAAATAAGAGGCAGATATAAATCATAGGTTTGATATCTAAATTAGCGGCCAAAAATAAATGTGATTGGGGGTTTGAGATAATCCAAGTTAAATGCATACGAGTTGTGGAGGACTAAAGTCACTCAATTTGATCAAATATTTTCCAATCATTATTTTTTTGAGTTTATTTTTGATTGAGGCATTGCTGGCAAGTTATTTATTTGTTTGTTTGTTTGTTTTTTCTAGATGTTGAGTAAGCAAAATGACGACGTGTGAATATTCCTTGCATAGCAATTGATATCTAGCCAATTCTAGTAGAGAGCTAAACCACTTTGTTATATACTCAAGCGTTGCATCATTTTCATAAAAGGAATAAATATAGAAATTACTGAAAAAAGAGAGAATCTGAATCGCAAAATACCTTGGAATATTTTTAATTAGCATTTTATATAAAGGTTTTATCTTTTTCATCTCTCAAAAGTTTTACACGCAACGTCGAGAGAGGAAAACCGTTGAACTAAAGTAGATAGAGACAGCTAGACGAATTAGCAACACAGATAAGATACCAATAGAAATAAAACATAGATAATCAATCTTAATTTCCCAGATCTAAATCATGTAAATCAATAAACTTTGATTAAAGGTACAAAATGGATTCCAGTTTCATTCATGGATTTCATGTTTACATTCGAGGAAAAGAACTTATCGGATGAGAAAAATATCTATAAAAAAAAAATACATCAAAACCCAAAATAGTAGGCAAGGCATTGCAGTAAAGCCAGGTGGGTTAATGCGGAAATGTACACTCATCACAAGGGTCTGGAACAAAGTCTTTGTGGTCAAAGAAATCGAAAAGTGATGAGTCGAGGTACGTTACATCCGGGACAGATTTAGCGTTACTGAAAATATGAAAATTCAGTCTTTGGAAACCCCTCAAATTGGAAAAAAAAGTAAGGTATGTGTTTTTCGGAAATATATATTTTTGAAAACTTGAGATAAGTTCAAACAGTAAACTAACAAAAAGTACAAATATTCGATGAATATATCAATTAAAAATTCATTTACAAGGTGTTGAGGATTTCAACACAATTACACGTAGGGACCAAACATTCAACTCGCAAAATACATTACTTTTCCATTCAACATTCTTATTTCACGAGAAAGGGAATGCATAACATATCCACTGCTTAACGCTTCTAATCGCAACCCAATCCAGACCTAACCCTAACGAGACCAATCACAACTATCGAATCTATAAAGAAGATATAATCTATAAAAAAAAGATATAGATTATAAAAAAGACCTTAATGCTACAAGACAAGCCACACCTGAGCCCACCGAATGCTGTATATTATTAAAACATCTCCCTGTCGGACGCCTGAAGTGGGATTACCCTGAAGTGTCTGCATAGAATTACGGATGACGTCTCGCTCAACGTGTACTTCGCACGGCGGGCGACGTACCTCATACTGAACACCGTCGCTCGCTGATGTCAACGGACGGGCCCGGTCCTGTCGCATTCAGGCCACGGGGCTATTAGTATGACTATTACTCTTGGGTCTCATGTGTCGAGAACATTTAACTGTATGTCATGAGCTAATTCTATGCCTTAACCGCGCTACAGACTCTGCATGCTGAATCCGCGCGCTAACGAGGCTCGGCTGTGGGGCTGATGCTAACGTTTGGCTTTTTTTTATCCTTGAAAGAAATAAAGTCTATTGCTTGATTAGATGAGGACCTGCGGCTGTTTTTTTTATTTATTGATTGTTTGATTTGATTTTTTTTTTTTTTTTTTTTTTTTGCACATTTAATATAGATATATATCTATTTATCTATTTATTCGTATCAAAATCATTAATTAAGAAATGCACTCACATCTGATCAGTCTGGAAAGGGTGGAGAGGTTTGCAACCCCTTTCTGTACTCATATTAAATTCATAATTTTGTAGTTTGTCATGTATTTTATATATGATGCGTATACTTCCAAATATTTTATTTATAGCAGTTACCATGCAGAATATTCATGGCAACGATGGCAGTATATTCAACTAATTTGCTGAATGCTAAGAGCATACGGTATACCGGTTTGCGGTGTCTAATATGTGCTATTTATTGAGATACTTGGGTTGTGTATTTTTAATGTATTATGGGTGGTTTTAGTGCGATAGTCCCGTTTGAGCAAATCTTAACGATACTGTACCCAGAGGTGTAATTAATGTACAGTATTTTATAGACTTATTGGACATACCTTAATGAAAAGTTGTTTGTGCAAGAAAAGAAAATAATCATAGCATTGACTAGTTGACAAAATCGCTTCGCCAACCATGCTAGTTGATAGCAATAGCATGTTATTCGTACATTCTGAGTTTAAAGATATCCACCCTGCGTTATTAGGCGTCGGAGCCACTGTGATGTGCCGGGCAAATTTTGTATGTAGTGTATGTCATGTTGTATGTTGTATGTAGTGTGCGAGCGGTGTGATGTAGTCTCCGGCGTTCTTAATACCGAACTCCTTTGTACCAATCAGCCTTGAGTAGTCTTTTATGCCGGGCACACGTAGGTACATGGTTTCGGATTAACAACGGCTGTAGTCAAGGCCCCGTTTGGCTGGTTCCCGTTGCACCTGTTGCCCCGTGCACCAGCGGCTGTATGTGAGGGCCCCTTGGTGATGGAGTTGAGGTGAGACAGCTGATCGTGCTTTTGGAAGTGAGAATGAGACAGTTTATGATTCTCCCTCCTTCTCTCT
Organism: Penaeus vannamei; assembly: GCF_003789085.1. NCBI lineage: Eukaryota > Metazoa > Arthropoda > Malacostraca > Decapoda > Penaeidae > Penaeus > Penaeus vannamei. The sequence continues at coordinate 13,773 of NW_020872806.1, read as the reverse complement.
GTCTCCCCTCCCTCCCCCCCTCCCTCCTTCTCTCTGCCCTCCCTCTCCCTCCCTCCTTCTCTCTGTCTCCCCTCCCTCCCCCTCCTCCCTCCTTTCTCTGTCTCCCCTCCCTCCCCCTCCTCCCTCCTTCTCTCCTCCCCTCCCTCCCCCCTCCCTCCCTCCTTCTCTCTGTCTCCCCTCCCTCCCCCCTCCCTCCCTCCTTCTCTCTGTCTCCCCTCCCCCTGAGACAGCTTATCATTCTTTTGGAAGTGAGAATGAGACAGATATTTTATTTATATTTGAATTTCGTATATATATAAGGCATGTACAGGTGCTATGG
>NW_020872805.1:61125-71125 GCF_003789085.1 Penaeus vannamei | reverse complement strand
GACAAGGATGGTTGCAACCCTGCTCCTTACACCACACCAAATATTCCTCTCGTGTCAGTCGCATCCATAGGTGTGGTAACGGCCATAGGGAGATTAATCGTAGGGTAATGTCATCGCCTGAGATGGTTGGGTTTTTTAATTGACTGTCCTGTTTGAGGATTTGAGAGAACTTGGACTTTTTAATGATGATGATGATGATGGTTAAGTTTGAGAAAGTTTGTAGGTTTTTTCTTGAAGCTTTAACAGTGCTGTATTTGCAATATCTTTTTTTATATAAGTAACAGAACTCCGTGAGTGATAATGGCTCTTTTATGAATGTATGATTTCTTTTTTAGATTTTTTCCTCGAAGTTGCATTGATTTGGATACAATAACTATTTCAATGCTACTTTACTGTACAATACGGTATTCAAGCTTTCTCTCGGTGTCAGTGCGTACATCATTACTTTGATATATAGATGCTGATGGTTATCTTCTTAACTTGCCAATGTGGAAGATGAGTCGGTTCAAAATCTCTCCGTCCATTACTTCTTTTGCAAATAGAAAAGAGAAAAAAATAGTGTCACATTTACTTCCCATCTGTAAGGGAAACCTGTGCCAATATCTTTTGCAATATAGCTTGCTCATCCTCGTGAATGTAAATGTATGAATAAGTGTGAATAATTTCACAGCACAAGAGATTATTTTATGGATTTTGGGTAAATCATTATAGATACACATCTCTGATGAAGATTCAGTTTAAATTCATCATGTACATCTTTTCTACTGTAAAGTTATTTGTTCCCATTCATACCTTTCTTTTACAATTGTTACAAAAACACAAATGTGGTTGATATTGTCGTTTGCTTTATTTTACTTTTGATTAGAAAATGGAAGAGAGATGCGTGTAGTTTATTGTATGTTCTATATGCCGGTAACAGAAAAGAAGTTATGTAAGGGATAGGGTTGGGAAGTATATGTTATTGCAGTAATGAGAAAATGCAAAGAGGGACTTAACTCTGAGTCCTGTTATTTAGGGATAAAAAATTACTAAATTACTAAAAATTAACAAACATATCCTCCATCCTGGATGATTGCGAGTCATGTGAAGTTTTGTCCAATTATAAACGTTGGGAACTAACATATTTTTCAACGGCACAAACGGACTTTAGGTTCATAAAATGGCTTGTGTCTTTAAGAATAGATAAAATATTAGACGTCCTCTTAATTGTTAATAGCAGCCTTTATGTGTATATAAAGAAAAAGAATTGCTGATCAAGATATTCAAATAATATTGTGTTTTTGGTTTTATAGTTATATTTAAAAGATTTTTGATGTATGTTATTTTACAAAAAGTAGGACCATGCCGAGTATGTAAACTGGCGTAATCAAATAGAAAAAAGTAAGCTCTATTTTTTCTTAAGGGGAGAAGATGGCATGCTGCTTCACTGAAATGATGCTTCTGCATTCATTTTATGTGGTATTGAATATAGAAATATTATTTTTTCACATCTGCAGTAAGCGAACTCATGAAATGCAATGGCTTTCTTCATTTCTTTTTTCTGGTAGATAAAATTCAGAATGCTTATGGGAATTCTAAAGAGCTGCTTTGCATATCTTCAAAATTCTTAGATATTTGTGAAACACCAAAGCCCTGTTCATTTCTCACATTCCTTTCTAATTGTGAAGGATGATCTTAATTCTAAACCACATTGGTTTTTGAGGATTTCTTCATAAAGTATTAGAGGTTGCATGAAAACACAGCTCCATTGAAAAGAATCAGCCTCATCCATTTGTCAGATTTGATATTTTTTATTTCTGTTTTCTGTTTTTATTTTTTTGTTTGTTTAAACTTTGTTCTATTTTGGGCATGAAATAGCCATTAAAAGGTCAGTGAAAGAATTGAATGAAAATCCAGCTTCCATTTTATGTTAGTTGCATTGGGAATGGCAAGCGTCAAAAGGATAGACGTAGTCCTGTTCTAGAGATGAAAGTATATTAGTAAGCTCAGCCATATTTGAGTTTATCTACATTTTCACATTTCCTCACCAGTGTTGTAGTCCAGAATATGGATACTCCCATTTTTATTCTTATTTTATGTGGTCACACATATAAAATGCAGTGTTATGTACTTACTGATATTTATTATAAGGATGAAGTGGTTGAAGAAAAATCTGAATGAATGAATTATAAATTGAAATACTTATTCCAGTTGTAAATAAAATTTACATGGATTTTTTTTTAATGTTAGAGCTAGTATAGGTAAACGTCTTTTATATGTCATTCATGTGTTACAGTTTCTCGTAAGTATTATCGAACGCATCCGTCCATACTAATAGTATCCGTCTTGAGAAATTCACTTGTGATAATTGAACACCCAAATAGTATAAGATATATAGGAGTAGTTTGTATTTTTGTAACTGATATCAAAATTACCTTTAAGCTTGAATAAAATTATACCGTCCAACACTCGTCACCCTAATGCACAGTAGGTGTTCTCCATGCAATATATATAGATAGGTGTACCTTGATATATATGTTTGTTTATTTTACAGGGTCATGAATTGTTTTCCATGAGTGATTAATTGATGTGAGAACCTTAGTGATTTGATCTGCCCAGTTTTGCTAATGATTTCACTTTCCAGCTTAACTTTAGAGATGGTGATTAGTTTTCCAGATATTTTGGAGTTCTTTTTTATTATTATGAACATTGTATTCATTATTATTGTTGTTAATATCCCTATCATGGAGTATGCGCAAAAAGCAAACATTGCAATAATGGTGTAAATATCTAACTCTAAGGCACTGTATATTGCCTTGAATGTAACACTTGTCAGGTATTCAGCTTTGTAATTATGATGTTAATGCAAAACATCATAAATTCTCCATTTGTTAGACTCAAAAGTCTAGAAGTTGCAGTGCTCAAAAATGCTGTTTACAAACATGACCTCAAATCTTTTTCAGCAATGCCAAGATCATTATTTTTACATGATGCTCTTAATTTTCATTAGTTATATTAGTGTGGTTTCTTTTGGTGCTTTTTTTCAAATGTAATTTACAACCAAGTATGAACATGAATGTCTTCTGTGCATAAATATCCTATGATTGATCTTACAAAGATATAACCAAAAAATGTGATTTTACAATTGCAGTAGATTGTATGATACTATGCAGTGCCTCAGCATTTTTCTTTTTCTCTCTTTCTATGGCTCTGTTTCTCTTTCTCTCTGTTCTTCTTATTTTCTTTTCCTTTATTTCTTTCTTCCTTTCTTCCTTTCTTTCTCCCACAAAAATGTACTGTTACTTTCTGTTGCTCATTTCAACAACATAGGCAGTATGCAGAATAATTCAGCTTGCATAATGTGATGTAGAAGGAAGTTGAGTGAAGATGGCATTATTTTTACTCCAGCCGACACTGCATATTGGTCTATGTTTATTCATATATATGTTCATTTTTTAAACTGTTTTGTGTAATTCTACAGTATGATTTCACATGTGACTAACACCCTTTGAGTTAATACAGTGAATTATAATATTAAGAGGAATTCTGAATGAAACAAGAATCTCGTAAGATATCAGAATTTCAACAGACAAAGATCTGGGGCATCGGGTCCAGGTTTCGTAGTTCAGCGTAAGCGGCTGGAAACTTACCAAACATTAAAAGGGCATTCTTCATATTGTCGCATTGTGGCATATCTCTTACTTTATATTATTTACTCCTTAATTTGGAAACCAGAAATTAATACTGATCTTTTGATACAGTAGGGGCCAGATGTTTTCATGTGATAAAAGAATTTTTGCACATGTATGCGCAAAGTAAATACATATTTTTATGGAGTAGGGATTCATGGTAATTTAACCAAGTCACTTGTTTCAGCATATACCAGTGGAGTAATTTAGCTTGCTGTTTCTCTCTCATTCTGACTTGAACTTTGACTACATAGCATCATGGTATGTGTCGGATTGGCATTATTTTGTGAAGGTTACGGTCAATGGAAGAAGAGCTGTATATTACAGTGCAGGGATATAAAACTCAACCCTCCATTTTATACAAAGAACATATTTGTGGTGTATGTATGTTATATCCCATTTTTATAGTACTTCATGGAAATGAAGATGTATTGTTGGAAAAGTATTTTGACTACATTCTTTTATGAATTGCATCAGGCAGTTGATGCTGAAAAGTATTTTGTGATGTTTTAAAGAATTAACATTGTTTAAGACTTGTGCACATCAAGAATGATAGTAATAAATATTTCTTATTTTTTACCATTTTTTCTATAACCTTTTTCATGTTACTTCAGTGGAAATTCACCAAAGGTCTGAAACAAGTTTTTTTAAAGATTTCATTTATATTTAAAAGATCAAGACTAGTTTTTTTTTTTTTTAAGGTCTGAAACAAGTTTTTTTAAAGATTTCATTTATATTTATCTAGATGGACATGCATCACAAACCACTGTTGGCAGAGGTTAATTTAATTATATATTGACACAAAGTTGCATTACATGTATCATTAATCCCATGCAAATAAAACAAATCTTTTCTCTTTCTCAAAGGAAGTCTACTCAGACTTCTAACAATATTCATGGCTTACTAGGCCTACACGGAAGTAAAACCAGAGTATCGGGTTCTCTGTAGAAACCTAAAAGGGAGAAAGTCAGCTGGCCATTTGCATTTTTCATTCGTTTCGTCATATGCATAGCATTCCTAAGTTCCATACATACATGTCATTCCTGTTATTAGTCAATACAATAGTCCTTATCAATAATATTTATTTATTAGATCCTACATTGAAGAAAAATATCCAGCATATGGAACTTTGAGATGGTATATTACTGTTTAATTTTACCTTTAGTCACATTAAGATGATCTCCATATTGGGACATCATAAAGGTTTTGAATTACAATAATGATAGCAACATCAAGCACAATAATATGGCATTATTATATTATTGCTACTTATATTAAGAATGATGGTGACATTAATAGTAGTAATTGATGTTCTGAAAAAGTAATAATACTATGGTAATAACAACAATAGCAATAATAATACTGGATATTGATTGTGATAATGTTAAAAATGATGATAATTGTAATCATAATCATCCAAGAAAAAAAAATTATAGTGCTGATGACTATAACAACAATTGTTATAATGATAATAACAACAATAATACCGATAAACAATAATCATAATGACAAATGATAAGGATACACAGTTAATGCAGATCCATTATTTTGTCTCTAGACCATATCACAAAACCCAAATGCTCCACCATATTTAATCAATACCTTTCTTACTACCACTGGGAATATTTCGCGGATTCCTTTTGCACACAACCTGTATCCTCTAATTGAATCTGCTTTTTTTTTTTTAACCTCTTAGCTTACCCAGTGTATTCACCGTCTTTACCCTTATCCTTATTCATCCTAATCGATACCATACTATCCTAAATTGCAGTATGAATTTTGTGTAGCACTTCTTCTCTCAAAAATTCGCCCCCATTTTTACATATTACTATACCTCATATATATATATACTATATATATATAATAATATATATATATAATATATATATATTAATATATATATATATCCTTTTATGGCTAGCACATTTATTTGTTTTTGAGCCATAAACCATTAAGAACGAATTAAAGGAATAGGAAAACGGACTAAAAATGAGTGAATATATTCGTATGTTATTCTTCATTACTAGCCGTGGTGTTTACTTTTAGTTTTATATCTTTTTCACTCTTGTGTTTTTTGTTTTTTTTCTTTCTCTCTATTTCGATTTCAATTTCAATTTCAATTTCAATTTCAATTTCAATTCATCTCTCTCTCCTCTCTCTCTCTCATTCTCTTTCTCTCTTCTTCTCTCTCTCTCCCTCTCTCTCTCTCTCTCTCTCTCTCTCTCTCTCTCTCTCTCTCTCTCTCTCTCTCTCTCTCTCTCGCTCTCTCTTCTCTCTCTCTCCCTCCTCCCTCCCTCCCTCTCTCTCTCCCTCTCCCTCTCCCTCTCTCCCTCTTCCCTCTCCCTCTCCCTCTCTCTCTCTCTCTCTCTCTCCTCTCTCTCTCTCTCTCTCTCTCTTCTCTCTCTCTCTCTCTCTCTCTCTCTCTCTCAATCCATTTGTTAAAAGCTTTTGAGAACCTTATAGGTGTATTACCTGGCTACTTCCATGGGAATTCCCGTAACAATATACCTGCAGGCGTCTCGCAGCAGCCTGACACTCCTGTAGAAAGTGGCAAGTTTCAATCTCACAAACTTCACGAAATCCAAGACAGTCGGCACACTGCAGACCATCCCGCTGGCCCCTGTCCCATGCTGGTAAGACTGCACGTTCTTGTCTCCATCAGGTGTGTGGATGGGTGGCTTGGCTTCGTCTGGTTTAGTCTTACAGTCTTTGGAATCCGATGCGGTCTTGGGTTTCTTGCTTGTGGGTGTGAAATAATTTTGGGTGATGGGGTTGCTGCAGCCTTTCGTAGGTTTAGGGGCACCAGAGTGTTCCGTGTTGGTGTTGCCGGTGATTAGCTTCTGTATGGTTGTATTCACGAAGGTGTACATGTAGGAGGAGGGCGTCGCCGAAGTGGTGACGACGGAGTGGAAAGAGCCGCTGGGAAGGGCCATGGACTCGCCCTCACGGAGAACCACTGAACGAACCTTTAAGTCTTTGGCTTCGTTCGAATCGTCGGGGAAGCATTCTCCAAAAGCGAGGAAGTTCTTCGGGTGACAACTGTCTTCGACGATTTCTGCCGTGTTGTTCAGCTGTACTACCTTCCAGGCTTCTTTCTGTATTAGCTCTTCCGCCCTTTTCTCGTCGTCTTGGTGGTCAACGGAGGCAGTCCCGCCTTCCACCACTGGGACGAGAACACGCACTTCCCCCTGCAGGACCTCTATCGTTACGTTGGAAATATCTTCACTGAGGAAGTTTTCCAGCATCATCCCTGGAAGACGCAAAAGGAATCGCGATTCGACACGGAAATAATAATTGAACAAAACTGAGGTAAGAACAAGTCAAGGTGAACTGACAGGTTATCAATCGAAATGTATTAATCACTCGCAGACATTCAAAGTATTTAATTCATTTATATGTGTATAAGATTTCAGTAAATAAATGGCAGTAACTTTCTTCACTCACCGGGAAAGTCCGCTACAAATATCCTGTCCGAATAAGGAGATACTTGTCCTTCCTGGAGTTCTCTCAATTTATCACGCCATTGACTCAGCTCGACCAGCACCGGCAACACCCACGGCGTCTGAAGCGGGAAGGAATATAACCAAATGTGTCTTTTCTCAGCCCTTGTCGAGATTCAGTAACAGTACACAATATCAGAACACAAAACACTTTACAGTAGAATAAGAATACGCAGAGCTTTTCGAAATTATCAATACAAAAGAATATGAAATGTCTTCCAAAAAATACGAAATGTCTTACAAAAAAATACGAAATGTCTTACAAAAATACAAAAACAAAAAGAATACGAACACGCAAACCTTATCGGAATTCAGAGTCTCGCCCCCTTGACAACAAACACAATCTTCCAGAACACAAAAACGAGAAAAGCAAAGAGAGAAAGACACACATAACCAACCTTCTCCCACGGTGACCAGGGAGCTGTGAGAATATCCACACTAGGGTCGTACACTCGCTGCTGAAACCGCCCATTCAGGGACCTCCAGACGTCGAAGTGCAGGGAGATGTTGGCGTAGCCGTGGGCGCGGAGGCGACTCTCGATGCAGCGCCCATACTGCACGGCCATGTCCACGTGGCTGGTCCAGCGCCCGTTGTGCACGTACACCTGGAAGAGGGTGGTTGATGTTGCTGTTGTTGGTGGTGCTGGTGTTGGTGTTGCTGCTGCTGGTGGTGGTGTTGTTGATGATGCTAGTGTTGGTAGTGGTGGTGGTGGTGGTGTTGTGATGATGCTAGTGTTGTTGTCCAGTTCGTTTGCGTGTCATCGAGTTACCCGGTTTATGAATTAGGTATTGAAAATATGAAATTGTTCTTTTGCGTTTTGCGAAAAGAGGCATAGCTGAGCAATTCGTAGCAAATGTAGAAAATGAACTGATGAAAATTGAACTTCACAGGAATGTATTTTCAGCGTTTTGATTTTATCTTCATCAGACATGTCCAAAACACGTCCATGATTATATCCCTTGCGCTGATGAAGTTTTTTTTTCATCAGTTCATTTTCCATATTTGCTTCAATGAATACTGTCAAGTTCCGTGCTTATAAAGCCTATCAAGAAAGTATTCAACCAATTAAACATTTCTGTATCCATAAACCTTATAACAAAGCAATACTCAACATATAAAGCTCTTAAAAGGCCCTCATTTCATAGCCTAGTTTACCCAATTGACACAGCAGCGCAGTCTTACCAATAGGCCTACATACATACATACATACGTACATTAGGATCAACATAGAACTTTTTTTCCCATACTACGTGCATTAGGATCAACATAGAACTTTTTTCCAATACATACGTACTTTAGATCTAGAACTTTTTCCCCATACATACGTACATTAGGATCAATATAGAATTTTTCCCCATACTTACGTGCATTAGATCAACATAGAACTTTTTTCCCCATACATACGTACATTAGGGTCAATATAGAACTTCTTCCCCGTACATTAGGATCAACATAGAACTTTTTTCCCATACTTACGTGCATTAGGATCAACATAGAACTTTTTTCCCCATACATACGTACATTAGGATCAATATAGAACTTTTTTCTCATACTTACGTACATTAGGATCAACATAGAACTTTTTTCCCATACTTACGTACATTAGGATCAACATAGAACTTTTTTCCCATACTTACGTACATTAGGATCAACATAGAACTTTTTTCCCATACTTACGTACATTAGGATCAATATAGAACTTTTTTTCCCATACATACGTACATTAGGGTCAACATAGAACTTCTTCCCCCAACTTACGTACATTAGGATCATATAGAACTTTTTCCCCATACATACGTACATTAGGGTCAATATAGAACTTTTTCCCCCATACATACGTACATTAGGATCAACATAGAACTTTTTTTTTCCCATACGTACACTAGGAACATAGAATTTTTTCCCCCATACATACGTACATTAGGATCAATATAGAACTTTTTTCCCATACATACGTACATTAGGATCAACATAGAACTTTTTCCCCATACATACGTACATTAGGATCAACATAGAACTTTTTTCCCCATACTTACGTACATTAGGATCAATATAGAACTTTTATTTTTTCAACCCCCATACATACGTACATTAGGGTCAATATAGAACTTTTTTCCCCAAACTTACGTACATTAGGATCAACATAGAACTTTTTTCCCCCATACATACGTACATTACAATATAGAACTTTCCCCCATACATACGTACATTAGGATCAACATAGATTTAGAACTTTTTTCATACGTACAATAGGATCAACATAGAACTTTTTCCCCCATACATACGTACATTAGGGTCAATATAGAACTTCTTTCCGGTGTCCTGCTTGACCACTGTGATCTTGACGTGCAGAGTGTCCCAGGAGTGAACCATCATGTCCCAGCTGTATCCGTAAGGTCCGTCAGTCCAGGTGTTGTATCCCTGATTTTTTTTTTTTTTTATGTAACGAGGTAAGGGGGGAATATGGGTGAATATTTAGTATCATTATGTTCTGTTTTCTTGTGTGAATATGCAGTGTGTATGCAGTTAAGTAAGGGATAAAATGTGTGAATATTGAAGATTTTTGTGTTCTGTTTTCTTGATATGAATATGCAGTGTGTATGCATTTAAGTAAGGAATAAAATGTGTGAATATTTGATATCTTTATGTTCTGTTTTTGTTTATATGAATATTTAAGTAAGGATTTTTTTTTTTTAATATTTGATATATTTATGTTCTGTTTCTTGATATGAATATGCAGGGTGGTGCACAAAATGTATCAAGCAAATAAATGCGGGCGTGTATGTCTGTATGCGTTGGTATGTGTGATTTGTGAATGCATGGGTATATTC
>NW_020872805.1:31125-41125 GCF_003789085.1 Penaeus vannamei | reverse complement strand
CCCCTGCGCCATCCCCTTACCGCTTTTCCACGCAATTTGATAGTATCTTACTGACTCAATTCTTTCGGTCTCTTCATTGTCCCCCTCACCCTCCCTATATCTTCTCATTCTGCTACCCAGCCTCCCCGTCTACTCTTCCTATCCTCACCTTCTACTCATGTCGCCTCTCGCCTGTGTTCCGCCCCTATACTCCCCCTTGTGACAACTGCCAACAATGCACGCACGGCATAAATCCCCGTCGCGGCGGATTCGTTCTACGCCTCGTGTCAGTGCTCGTTTCCCTCTTGCGAGCCCCTACCCCGCACCTCTCTTTCCCCTCCCGCTTCCTCTCCCCACTCCCTCCTCACTCTTACGTGTCTCTCTCCGTTCTCGTTCTCTTTTGTCTCGGTTTCGTTCTCTCTCTTGTTTACGGTTATCTCTCTTGCTCGTTTCGTGCTCCTCTCTGTCGGGTGCTCTCTCTTCTCCTCTCTCTCGTCTCTACTCGTCTGTCGTTCTCTCTCTCTCTCCTCTCTCTTCCTTCTCTCTCTTCTCTCTCTCTCTCTGCTGGTGTGTAGTGGTGGCAGAGGGAGGGGGTGGAGGTGGAGGTTTAGAGCTTCGGTGATGGAGGGGTGTCGAGGGGGAAAAACTTAAAGGGAAGAGGGAAGAAGGAGTTGGACAGAACGAGGGTGGAGGAGTTAGCAGGGGCGAATAGGAGAAGAGATGAAAGCAAAGATAAGTAAAAATAGGAATAATCGAAAGTATGTCGGTGGACTCGAAGAGAGAAAAGGAGAGTAGAGAAGCAAGGATGAAATGATTGGCGAAGGAAGATGAAAGAGAAATGGCGGGGAAGAATAATAACAGTAGAGGACAATGGAGGGAATATGAGGAGGCTGGGAATCATAAGGTTGGGGAGGAGGGAAGAGAAGGAGAAGGGAGAGGGAAGAGGTGGAGTAGCTAAGAAATAAGAGGAGAAGGGAAGGAGGAAAAGAGAAAGGAGAGTCTAGAAGAAGAAGAAAAAAAACAGACAGGACGCAAAAACAAACGGAAAACAAACGAAAAAAATAAAGAAGAAAACATAAAAGAACAGAATAACATAGAAAATAAATAATAAAAAAAAATTCATACCCCAAGAAAAAAGAAGTTAAAGAAAGAAACGGAAAAACCCATAAAAGGCCAATATTAAAAAGAAAAATTATCCCTTAATAAAAGGGTCTTCAAGCAAGCCATTCGGGAGGTCGCACCAAGAAGGGAAGGAGAGAGAGACGAGAGAGGGAGAGGCAGAGGGAGGAAGGGAGGGAGGAGGGAGAGGGGAGATAAAATATATTCTATTATTTTCTCTTTCCTGATTGTAGTAATGGGGAGAGGGGATAGGATGGAAAGACGAGAGATGAGTGAGGGGAATGGGAGGCTCTTTTCCCTGAGAGAGAGAGATGTGATGGGTGGAACCGGTGCAGGGTTTATTTCGTTCATTGCTCGATCCTTCTGAATTGCATGGTGAGGTAGACTATGAGAGAGTAGAAAGCGAGAGTACGACATATGGGAGGGGACCCTACACAACGCAGAGGGAAGGGGAGAAGAGGGAGGGAGAGAGAGGGAGGAAGAGAGGGAGGGAGAGAGGGAGGGAGAGAGGAGAGGAGGAGGAGGAGGAGAGAGAGAACTGAGGAGAGAGAGGGAGATCGAAGATCAGACACAGAGCCGGGTTGAGGCGATGGGAAGAGAGAGAGGTAAGATGATGAGAGAGGTCAGAGAGACAGAAGAGGTGAGAGAGAGACACAGGGACCTCTGAGAGAGGGAGCGAGAAGAACACGGTACTGAGAGGGAGAGAGAGAGGGGAGAGAGATGAGCAGGAGAGAAGATGAGGACAGAGAGAGAGGAGCGAGAAGAGAGGGAGAGCGGAGAAGAGAGAGGGAGAGAGAGAGGAGGTTGAGAGAGAGAGAAGAGATGAGACGAGAGAGAGAGAGAGATAGGAGGTAGCGGTAAGAGATAGGGAAGAGAGGAGGAAAGAGGGAAGAGAGAGAGAAATGAAAACAAAAGAGAAAGATAGAGAGAGAAAAAAAAATAGAAAGAGAGATGAGAGAAAGAGAGAGGGGAAGCTCTGAGGGGAAACGCCTCGTGGTCCCAACCCTCAACGTGAGGGGAAATGAGCCACGAATTCCGGGCGGACTGATGCATTATGTATACAGTGCGTAATGCATTTTCGTTATACGCAAAAAGAGAAAAAAAATAGAGAGAGAAAAACAAGTGGTTTGGAGAATGTATTATTAGCTATGTTAAGTGCTTGTATTTATGGGGATCGGTTGGGTTATTCAAAAGTTTTTATTATATTTTTTTTATTTATTTGTTTCCCCTTTCTTCTTGTTTTTTTTTTTCTTTGTTTCTTTTGTCTTTTTTCTCCACTTGAAACGTCTTTTTTTAATTTTCTTTTTAGTTCGTTTCTTTTCGTTCTCTCTTTCTCTTCAAAGCCTCTTTTTCTTCTTTTGTTTTATTTTCCCTTCGTTTCGTTTTTCGTTTCTTTGTTTCGAAACTTTTCCTTTCTCTTTTGTTTTCTTTCTCTTCCTTGGTTCTTTGCTCTTCTCTTCGTGTCAGAACTTTTCATTTGTTTTCTCTTCGTGTCTTTTGTTTTTTATCATTTTATTTTTTTTCTTCGTTTCTCTTCGTTCCTTTAATTTTTTCTTTGTTTAATTTCTTTTCGTTTCGTTTCTATTTTCTTCATAAAAACACCATAACTTATATTAACGTTTATATGTTTTACATATAATAACTAATAAAACCTAATTTTCCTTATATAATTAACGATTTATAAGTTTATATAATAATTTAATAAAACCTATTTTTCTTCCCATCTTTGCAGGTACGTTCGTGTGTCCGTTCAAAGGAGACGACGAGAGCGTGGTGACGTGGTGAGTGACGTCTCGTGTTGGTGACGCGACCGTGACGTCAGCGAGGATGAATGAGGAATAGTGGTCCGTGTTGCGTGTGTAGTGGTATGGAATAATATAATTCGTGTGACGCCTTTTGGGGGCACAGTGACTTGAGGTCGTCACGTGTTTTGTAACGTGGAGGGGGGGGGGGCTGGGGATTTTATTATTATTTGTTTTTCATTTTTTTTTCTTCTTTCTTGAGTTTGGATATGTCGTTTTTATTTTTCTTTATTTTTTTTTTCTTTTCGGTTTCTTTCCTTCTTTCTGGATTTTTTTTTGGATCTCTTTTATTCATTATATTTATCTCATATATTTTTGATTTTTTCCATTTCATTGTCTTTAGTTATTCTATTTATTTTATTTAATTTTATGTTAAATTTTTCCTTTGCACTTGGGAGTTAAATTATTATTATCTGACAGATGTGGCGATTTCAGTCGTGAGAGATTCGATATGGTCGACAATAGATATTGGTGCGTATAATGGATACTAGAATAATAGTTAGCTCTCTCTCATCATTCTCCGTTCCTCTCTCTCTATTCCTCTCATTATTCACTCCATCCCGCTTCATTTCCCCTTCACCCACTTCTCTCCTTCTTTTCCCTCTCTCCTTTATCACATTCGCTATCTTTCTCTCCCCCCCCCTACCTGTCTCTCTCTCCTCATCTCTCTTTCTCTACCCCCCTCCCTCTCTCTCTCTCCCATTTCTCTTTCTCTTCCCTTCTCCTCCTTTCCTCCCTCCCCCCCCTCTCTCCCTCCTCTCTCTCTCTTCCCCCCCTTCTCTCTGTTTCTCCCTCTCTCTCTCTCTCTCTGTTTCTCCCCCTATCTCTTTCTCTCCCCCCTTCTCTCTCTTCTTCCCCCCCTCTCTCTCTCTTTCCTCCCCCTCTCTCTCTCTTCCCCCCCTTCCTCTCCTTCTCTCCCCCTCCCCTCCCCCTCCCCCTTCTCTCCCTCCCCCTCCCCCCCCCCCCCTCTCTCTCTCTCTTCCCTCCCGTCCCTCTCTCCTCCCATCCGCCATTTTTTTTTTTTTTTTTTTTTTTATTAATAATCGACGCTTCGGAACGGAGCGCCTCTTGACGCGAGCTTGTTTTCCCTCCAAACAAACAAACCCGGGTTACCTTCAACGGAAACAAAACGCGTTTTTAGACTAGCGGGTGTCATAGCACGCTTTTTCCCCCCATGTTTTTTTTTTGTGTGTGTGTGTGTGTAATGTTTTTGGCGTTTTTTGTGCTGAATTGTTTTTGTGTTTGCTTGTTTATTCGCCTTTTTGATTTTTCCTTCTCACTTTTCTTACGGTTTTGCTGTGTTATGTTTTTTGCTCTTTTTTCGCTTTTTGTTTTAATTTTCCTTCTCTCTTTTCTTTCTTCACCTTATTTTCATTTTTTCACTCGTTGAGTAGTAATTTCTTCTTTCCTTTTTTCCTCCTTTTCCTCTCCCTTTTTTATGTTTTTTTCCCATTCTCTTTCTCCCTGTTATATGCAAGGTGTGTTTATTCGCGCTCCTATATTGTAGTCTTCTTGTTTGTCTTCTCGTCTTTACCTTTCTTTGTTACCGTCGTGGCCAATATGGTTCTCGTATTTTAAAGGGTGTGCGTTGTCTTGAGACGCAGATAGCAATTTAGGCTAGCGAGAGCAAAGGCGCCCGTCTTCCTCTCCTTGAGAAGTTGATTCAATTTGTTTTATGTTGTGGGTGATCGTCTGTTCGCGGGGTGCTATAGTTTTGCGGGGGGTGCGTGCTTGGCTTGGTAGTGTGTGGTATAATGAATGTGTGTTGCTTCGGTTGGTACGTATGTAACAAAAAGATAGAAGTGAGCAGTAGAGGCGTGTGGGTTGGTGGGTGTAGGGTGTGGTGGTGGTTGGTGTGGTTGCCGGTTTTGGGGTCGCGGGGGTTGTTGTTTGGTTGTTTCTTTGTGTCTCACATTTTCTACCGTGGTTTGTCTATTAATGTCGACATTATTTTAGACTTTGGCGCATGTTCTGTTTCTATCTTCGCCCTAGTTTGCCACTTTGCTAGCTCTTCATTGCGTGCTGTCCTTATCGCTCTCAGTGTCTCGACATAATTTGACCATATACGTCTATAGTGCCGGACTTTATGGCACAATATGTTGTCTAGTAGTAACTGCTTGTTATCTACACGTTTAGTGTCTGATATGATCCCCATATCACCGGTAGCACCTATTAGTAGTAGAATAGTATAGTTCGTTACTAGCTAGTAATAGTTGTAGTATTGATAGTAGTCGTACTAAGTAGTAGTAATAGCAGTAGTGGGTTAGTAATAGTAAGAGTAGGTAATAGTATCACGTAGTAATAGTATCCAGCTAGTAGTAATATATCAGTAGTAATAGTATCAGTAAGTTAGTAAAAGTTAATAGTAGTAGCAGTAGTAGTAAACAATTATAATGATAATGAAGCTGTCTACTACCATTTCTACCATTCATCCACCGCCCGGTATGGGCACCATTCCGACCGCGTCCTATTTTATTTCAGGTTTCCTTAATGCTTCTCCTTCGATATAAAGTATCCACTCGAAAGGAAAACACGCAGGAAATAATGCCTTGGAAGTGCCATTCATTCGCTCCCTCTATTTCATTATCCGGATTCAAGATACGAATGGGATTAGAAGAAGAAGAGGAAGGAAGAAGTAAGTTGACGAAACGTATAGAAAAAATTTCATTTGAAGCAGTTTCACTATAGCCTCCCTCCTTGCCCTCACCCCCCCAAAGAGTAAGAAAAAAGGGTGCGGTTGAGGCGGTAGTGTATGGTAAGCGGTCTCAGCGCTATCTTCAACTGTTCTTCTCCTTTCTTTTTGCTGTTTTTAGATATTAGAAGAAGAAAAAGCTACCATCCTTCCACTTTTCGAATCCTCGACATTATATCTCGCTTACCGCCCCTCTCTGTGTGTGGTTTTTTGCATTTTAAATTGAGAAAAGTCGTGGGATAAAAAAGACGACCTCTCAAAAAGGATCTTTGTGACATTGGCCGTTCCATTGCGCCTTTCTAGGTCTCTCTGTCATACGGGGTCGGCGGGGGTAGCTCTTCTGCCATACGTCTAAGCGCTGTGCCATATGTTCTAGCGTTCGGGGATATGGCGGTGCAATGATGTCATCGAGGCGACACTTATGACAACGAGTAAGCGAGAAGTGATATAAAACAGGACAATATAAAGCCCATTTTCTGCTGTCATGGCTGAGACGCTAGCGGATGGTGATGTTATTTCTGGCGCACTTTGACACTTCAACCTGCCTCGTTATAGCCATACACCCAGCTGCTTCAGTTGATAGAGGAGGCGGCGCGGACATATATATATAATTCTTCCTACGCAAAAAACTGATCGATGAAACGGATGCAAAACTCTGATATGCGCAGATTAATGCCAAACACTATCACGCGGTATAATCCGCCTGCACTCTCGGATCGAACTCCAATGCTTCTGTCTATATCCCTCAGTCTCAAACACTTCAACTATTACTTTAGCGATAGCTTATGAGCACGCACTGCCTTCGTTCTATATGCTAATAAATTACTATCATCTTATATTATAATATATTATATTATATTAGTCTCTATCATATTCATGAACCAAGTATAATTAATAGAGCTAGTATGAACCATAACTAATTATATAATAGTATATTGGGTTAGAATAACATAATTTGGGTAGATATACTTATCTTTGATTTCATTAGCACGGGTTGTAAGTCATGAGTAAGTGCTATTCGAGGGTCTTTGTAGTCATGTGCGGTGTTCATCAAGGCAATGAGCGGGGGAGGGAGGTGAGGGGGGTGTGGTAGTGAGCCTTCAAAAGCAATTCGCCACATTTTTAAGGAATTATTTTGCACCCTTCTACGCGACTTGGCGTCCTTTGGGGGTCTTATTAAAGAACTTTTTTTTTTTTTTTTTTTTTTTTTTTTGAGAGAGAGAGAGAGAGAAGAGAGAGAGAAGAGAAGAGAAGGAGAGAGAGATGAGATGACGAGAGTTGAGAGTAGATGAGAGAGATCGAGAGAGATGAGAGAGAGAGATTATTATTTTCTTTTTTTCTTTTTTTAATGTCTTTATTGATTAGAAAGCATTCTGTGATTTTGAGTTTATTCTCTTCTGACTCTTCATTGATTTTAGGAGAACATAAAAGAGCATGATATATAAAAGAAAGAGGCCGCTTAGAAACACTCGAATTTTTATTCATTTCTCCTTTATTAATTCTTCCAGTGTTAACACCTTTGTAAATTTAGCACAAAGTTCCTCACATATTAGAAGTGGTTTTCTTTTTAATTTTAAAACCGCGGAAGGGCGTGAACTAGCTTCTCATTTGAAGAAAATTGATCTATTTATTCTATTCGAGGTCAAATTATAGCTAAATACATTTCTTTAGTTCACAGAATTCACAGGTTTAAATGTTTTGTTCTATTATATATATAGTACACGAAGAATGTGCATAAAAGATGTTGGTTAAGGACGAAAAAATTGTTCAATACTTCCTTGTAGGTAATTTCGCCATATTAATGAAAAGGGGACTAATGGGAGGCGTAATCCACGTGTTAATTTGTCTTATTGTTCAAGTGGCATATTTCGTCACCATGCTGTATTCATTGTATTTGAATTTATATACTAATGGCTTCTATATTGTATTTATATATGATATATATATGTATTGTTCATATATATATATAATATTTATAATATATATATATATATATATGTATATATATATGTATTGTTCTATATATATATATATATATTATAATATATATATATATATATGTATTGTTTCTTATATATATATATAGTTATATATATATATATATATATATAGTTCATATATATTATATATATATATTATAATATATATATATGAACAATACATATATATATATTATATATATATTATTGTTCTATATATATATATCAATATATATACTATATATATATATATATTTTCATATATATAATATATATATATATATATATATTATATATGACTAATACATATTATATATATATATATATATATAATAATATATATATATATATATATATATATATGCAAACAATACATAATTATATATATGTATATATATGTATATATATATAGTCATATATTATATAATATTATATATATATATGTATTGTTCATATATATATATATATATAATATATATATATATTAATATATATATATATATATATGTATTTGTTCATATTGTAGTATATTTATATAAATATATATTATTATATATATATATATATATTTGTTCATATAATATTATATATATATGTATTGTTCAATATATTATTATTGTTCATATATATATATATATATATATAATATATTATATATATATATGGTTCATATATATATATATATATATATATTGTCATATATATATTATATATATTGTCATTATATATATATAATTGTTCATATATATATATAATATATTATAATTATTATATTGTTCATATATACTATATATATATATATATATATATGTTATATTATATATTATATATATATATATACTATATATGTGTTCATATATATATTAATATATATATATTATATTGTTCATATATATATATATATTGTTCATATATATATATATTTGTTCATATATATTATAATATATATATATTGTTCATATATATTATAACTTAGATGATATTCATTATATAATCATATAAACATATATATACATATGAACCGCTCGCTTGTCGGCGCGCCCGCGCACGCACACACAACAACCACCACACACACACTCATCACAGCCACACACACAAGCACCACACACATCACACACCACACACCACACACACACACACACCACACACACCACACACTACACACACACACACATCACATACACACACACCACCACACCCACACACCACACACACCACACACAACACACAGCCACACCACACACACAACACACACACACCACACACACATACGCACACACGCACTTATACATATATAATATATATATACTATAGTATATATATATATATATAATTATATACTTATATTATATATATATACACATTACACATACATTATACTGTATACACAACATACAGCACCTCTTCCCCCCTGCCCCCCCACCTCCGCCCTCCCTCCTCCAGCCCGAAATTCACACACATGATAAGCTCTGCGGAAAGTTTGTCTAAAGCTATTGATCAGGAGGGCTAGACAGCTTCCCTCCTCGGCCGTGGCGGTAACAGGCCGACGGGAGGTGTCGCTGGGGGGAGGTCTCTCTGGCCGGGGTGGGAGGGGGGGAATAGGTGCCTCCCCTTGTGTTTTTTTTTTTGTGTGTTGTATTAAGGTTTTGGCTCTGGTTTGCTTGGTGGTGGGGGTGGGTGGGTTGCGGGTTGTTTGGGTGGTGGTGGGGGTTGTTTTTGTGTGGTGTGAGTGAGTGTGTGTTGTGTGTGGTGTGTGTGTGGGTGTGTGTGTGGTGGTGTGTGTGGTGTGTGAGTGTGTGTGTGTGTGTGTCCTGTGTGTGTGTGTGTGTGTGTGTATCTTTGCGTCTGTAAGAAGTAGAGATAAGAAATAGGGACAGAGACAGAGACGCAAAGACAACAGAAAGTCGGGGAATCATATATTAAAAACAAAGAGAAAAAAAAAAAATGGATAATACTATATTAATATGAAGGTGGATTTTTTTTCTTCTTTTTAACCGAGTTCAAGAGGTCCATGTATTATAGCGCCACCGCCTGCACCTAAAACCATATTGAGAAATTATCAACTTAAAAGCGGTTCTTCCCTTCCATTTATCCCCCCCCCCCCCCCGAAGAAAAAAAAATGAAAAAGAAAAAGATTGAATCTAAGAAACACGAATGTATTAATGATAATGATAAAGAGTTTTTTATATTATCTTTTAATCTTTAAAGGGGAATCTAAATTAAGGAAATGGGGAAAAAATGATTATGTTAACAGGTATCTTGAGGTAACGTGTTTTTTTTTTTTATAATATATAATTTTTTTTATTAATTCTCTTCTTTGAAGTTGAAATAATTAAAGAACAAAAAGAACAAGGGACAGTTAAATATTTTTAAACCCCCATTTTTTTAAAAATTTTTTCCCTGGAAAAAAAAAAAAAAGGGTTTTGGGA
>NW_020872805.1:15000-22156 GCF_003789085.1 Penaeus vannamei | reverse complement strand
AACCTGCGCTCCTTTATATGCCATCACTCTACCAAGAATTGCCTTTGCATAGTGGTATTGTAATCACTACTCATAATACATATAAACACACCACATCATATATATATATATAATATATAACTATATAGAATACATTATAATATTATTATATTATATATATTTATATATATATATATAATTATATTATATATAATATATAATATATATATATATATAATATTTATATATTATTATATATACATAATACATTACATATATATATATATATTATATATATATATAATTAATATATTATATATATAATACTTATATTATATTATATATATATATATATATTATAATATTATATATAATATCTATAATATTATGCATATATTATAATATATATAATATATAATAATACATATATATACATATTTATATTATAATAATATGTTATATATATTATATATATATATATTTATACATACTACCTATATACACTTATATACATACTTATATATACATATACACACACACACACCAACACACATACATATAATACAGACACACTTACACACACACACACACACCACACAACAACACATACACACACACACATATATGCATATAGCATTCGAGCAAAAATAAGTAATATTTCGGTTAGTTATAAAACTATGTAATATTGCGGCTATGTTATCATTATCTTTTAAATACTATAGAATCCGTGTTAAACGATATGCGAAATGCATTTTTTTCACATTCAACAAATTAGTAAGAAGTAAGTGCTACTTATGGATATATTCCATTATATGCATCAAAGTGTTCTCAAAAATTTCAAATTCATAAATTTTCATACCAATGCAGTTAAAATTTTCTGTGTTATTATGCCTATTAAGAAATAAATATATGGACAAAAACTGTCGGACGCACCTCGAGAAAGATTTTTCAAACTTGCTCTCCACCGCCAATCAGATTCCAATAATATAGCACCACTTCGGGGCGTCGGAACGCCATGCGTTCGAAGCCAGGGTGTTTAAAGTACAAAACTAGTCCATTGCCACTTGAATGACAGCGTCACCGCTGGCGGTAGAGTTTTAAAGTACGACCGTGTGTGCCTACGTCTGCCTGCAACCTCTCGTTCTCTTCTGAACGGTATGAGGATAAGATAGATTTGGAAAGTCTGATGGTATTTTTGTTTTTTTGCCGCGACTCTTCGCTGGGGCGGTGCTTGCTTTCATCTGCTTGATTGTTAGATTTATTCAGCCGTCACAAAGGGGGGTGAGGTAGCAGGGCTTCCTCGATGGGAAGATGTAGTGTCGTGATACCATATCTCCTCAAGTTCTTCTCATGACCTTGCGTTTACCTTTAATTATACCTGGGTAGCGTTTAGTGTGTAAATAACCTGCATAAGAGTAGGTCAGAATCCATGTATCTGCGAGACAGTCGAAGGCGTGTAGGTGATCTTTATATATATAGGCTTATGTATCCCTGGCAGTCTTTATGTAAAAGAAATGAAGCCTATGCAGGATTAACTGAGCGGGCGTAGTACCATTCAAGCATTTCATATTTTATTATCATCTTGGTTAAAGATTGTTATTAAAAAAGTAGAATTCTAAATGTTATCATTCACATGCATTCATTAAGAATAAGGAAAATATTCTTTCATACATAAAAGTTTTGATTGACTATTTGATTATCAATTTCGTCTTGATCCTTTTTCATCCAATTCCAGTTTAAGTATAGTCCAAATTTCAATGATAAAATGAAGAGCAAAATACCAAGAAAACAAATAAAGGTAAATTTATATCTATCTACACAGCACACAAAATGTCTTCCCAACCTTGGGTCTGGCCATGATATCCCATATCCGCCGCCACCCATGAGAAAGAAATGAGGGCTTGAAATCAATAAAAAAATAAGTAAATAAAAAAAAAAAAAAAAGAAACATAAAACCCCGAGTAATCATGATGGCAATTCCTAGCTTATGTGCCAAGTAATGTGCTCCCTTTGAAACTCTGATTTCTTGGCTAACAACCATGGGGCCAAGGTTATTAAGCCAATGGATCTTATTCATTTTTGCAATCTAGATAAGTTCATAGCGTTTTGTCTTCCTTAGAATACTAATGGTTTTAGGGTCAGCTGCTAATAGATTTGGTAGTGTAAATTCAGTATTTATTTCGGAAATAGTTTTTTAATTGTCTGAAATTTTTGTCTCTATGGTTGGCTATAAAATTGTGGTTAATTATGTGGCATAGCGTGCAACTGGGGCACTGTGGAGGATTTTTTTTTCCAATATACAGAGTGAGGTGGGCAAGTTGTATTTTCCTGTGGGTTATGCCCACAGTTTTGTTGAGGTTTTGTTTTTGTTATGGATTTGCAGATTGGTCCATTCACTTTCCCACAGACGAATTTTTGCTTTTATAAGAGACAAAAACACCTGATATCTTTACGGACTATTGACATAGCTAATTTGTTGGCCTGTTCATTTCCATGAAAAAAAAAATCTATCGTTGATAGTGCAAAATCTAAAGCTTTATCAATAGCTAAAAGTTCAGATCTTTTGATTCGGCAGTCTGAAACTCAATGTACATACACACGCTCCCTCACATTTTGTCTTGGGAGCTGTTGGTGCATATATGAAAAAAGGGATATATATAATAAGGATCTCCCTGGACCTTTGGTGTACTTCCACCTCTAGTGCCATGACCTTAGCTGATGAAAGCCAAGCTTCTATGATGGTAAAATTGGGAGTGCCTTATGGCACTATATTTGATTAAACTATCGTATCAATGGTAGAGAGTTCTATACCGACTTTCTCGGCGAAGTCGTGAACTCGTTATAAAGGGTCTAATGCCACAATTCCCATTAGGATGACTCGGGTCTTGAGCCATCTTCGCAGCATAGGCCAATATTAGCCCGATCCGAGAACATTTCAGGACTTCAAGACACATTCAAACAAGTATTCGAACATCCTACACTTTCAAATCTGAGTTTGATGCAAAGCCATAAAAGATTGAACCATAAAATACTTTAGGCATACTTGGGTCTTTCAATATCATTTATTTGCAGAAATGCACATTTTGTGTTTTTTAACGTTTCTTCGTTAACCAATGTGGTCTTTCCAATTGTCTACGTTTAAAGAATAGAACGATAAATCTAGCAGAATTCTGAACAGTTATTGGGTGATTGTCTACAGTGAGCCTGATGTTCGGCATCTTGTGTGAAAAAAATATTCCAATATTCTTTTTTTGTGGAAAACTTTAAACTGCACTGGAGGCCCCCAGTTAAGGCCAGTTGTTGTTTAATGTTGGTGATACAAGGCAAATTCCACATACTCCAAAAGCATAAAGTTTTCTGAGTAGGCCATATAGCCTTATCATGTCATAAGCTATTTCTATAAGGTCACAGCAATATTTTCCTTGAATAGTGGGCCCGCCGAGGTTTATTTCCAGGAATATGAAAAAAAGTGAAATCCCGAATATTTATTTTGATTTCCCGCCGATATTGTGACGTCCGCGAAATAAATAGCAAAAATAGAAGTACAAATCAATTTGTCTATGCTTCATTGTGTATGTTTCTCCCGTCCACAAAACAAAAAAAAAATATATTTGGTGGAAATGCCTTACCCTCGTGCGTCATGTCATGTCTATTATCTATCGTGCTCCCAGTTGGTGGTCGCTTCTGTTCAGTACTGGCGTGTTACGCAATATGCGCAGAGAACCTGCGCACTAGGATGTAAACATTCACATTCAAACATCAATATAAAAATGGCCATAGCGAGTGGTGTGCAAAATGGCAAAGTACATATATGTCAATTTCTTTGTCGGTTTTCATTCAACTCCTCCAAGACTTCTAATAAGACAATTGTATTTCCTCCAGGTGGGACTGGAACTAATAAATTCCCTCACTTCTGATCTTTGGAAGGTAGGAGGTACACTTGTCTTATCTTGGTGCTGGGGATTTTTTCCCCTCCCGCCTACATTTCATTATCACCATACTTGCCCGGTATTCAAGAAAAACAATTGATGTGGCCTACGAATACTAAAGAAAAAAAAAAATAGATCAAGAGTTTGGCCTACCTTTCGGAAACTGCACTTCTTGTCAACTGGCAAATTTCTGGAATATAGAATATGCGACAACCTACTATAAACAATTCGATCCATGACCTTCCCTAAGCAAGTTGACAACGAAACTGAGCGGTAAGAGATGGCAGATCTGAGATTTCTCCCTCCTTTCAATATGGGGATGAAAAAAGTGAAGTGCCACGCGTATAGAAAAGTCTGGCTTTTCCAAATTTCATTATACACTTCTAGCAAACTGATCAAGACAAAATGATATACAGGTTTCTAGGGCTTGAACAAGTGCATCCATTATTAAATCTTTATTGTAATATAAATCATCTGTGTATAGGTTGCAGCTCAGCCGTATCCTTGGTGGTAAGGAATGTGGGATGGTAATTTTCTGAGTTGCTTGTATATGAGAACTGCCTGCAGAGTGCATTAGCAATGTCTCTAGGTGAATCAGATTTGTTTCCTCAAGGCTGATGTTTCTAATTTTGCAAGATGTTTTATTTATATCTATTTTATGGACAGCGGACCAAACCTTTGATATTGGCTAATTACTGTTTCTTGCAGAGACAAATCTCCAGGAGTATCTTCTACCTAGACTTACTAGTTTTCAAGCCGTAGCTCATGCTAGTTTCTAGTTGCAAATATTCTCGTTACTAATGCTGTTTTTGTTAAACCCAAGGCCCTATTTCGTTCACCCAGCGCCCTGCAGCAATCTGGTATCCATCATGGAACTCCTTGCTTAATGCTATCAGTCGAAGTCTTAGGAATGAATGCCATTGCTATATTCAATTCTGAACATTATTTGCTTTATCATTAATAGATTCTCCGGCAACTTCAAGCTTGACGCTCCACGTGAAAGCGACCCAGTCTGCTTTTTCTACATTAAACTTAGTGCTGAAATCGTTCTTCTTGTGTTGCATGAATATTCACTAAAAATAGGAAGGTGACCACTTCCTATGAGTCATCGATGGTAGCTGCTATTGTTGAAGAGACCAGAGATAGGCCAAGAAGGCTAAAATTACCAGTATCATCGTCCAACTGCGTCGGACTACCACATTAAAATCGCTTGAAATTAATTTATTTTGTGGCAGACTATCCTGAAGAACAAATATCTAATCATAAATTACCACATTATCAGGTGGACAACAAACTAAACATATAGTCAGTTACATGCCATTGATTTTTACTTTGCATGTGATAAACTTCAAAGCAGAATCAAATGTCACGTCACTGGAAGGCAAACTTTGGATGCACTTGGCGAATCCTTCCAACACAGACAATATTTCCTCGGCAAAACGACCCCGTCAAAGACGAGGCGAGTGAAGTGTATTTCTTGGAGAACTATTATATAGAGAGCATAGGATGAGGCTAATGATTTAATTACTTAAGCCCGAAGACTTCGACAGTTCCATTGTTAATGCTAAGATTACGTTTTAAGAACTCTGTCCTTTTCTAGGATAGAGGTGTATCTCTCCATCGCTTCCTAAGATTTGGAGACACCATTCTTCATCACCTGCCCAAGAGGAAGATTATCTTTTTCCTGCCAATCGCAATAAACCAGAAAACATACCAAGTCCTAATAGGTATTACCTGAAAGTTTGGGCTGCGATCAAGCATATTCCTCCTAATACTTTTTCCGGGTTGATTCTCTTTTTTTCCCAGTCTAATTTATGAAGCACTTTAATGTTCCCTATAATTCAACAAATTCTTTATCCTTTACCACCATTTCTTGACTGATACTACCTGTATTGAGTTGTTATTTACTAATACAATGTAGAAAGTATTAGATTTGTTAATCAAACCTTCAAAATTCCTCTTGACTTCACGATAACTTAACTTCTTGTTCCTTCTTGTATGCCAATGTTTCGGTTTCCTTCTTCAGACTGCCGCATTCAGCAGAGCCTGACGGATGGGAACATCAACAGTTGGCACACTTGAGAGTAGCTCCGGTGTATGTAGTCGTATCAGATCCAGCACACTTACCTCAAGTTAATTTATCAGTGTTTTGTATCAAGGAATCTTAATGAAGTGTGTTTCATTTAAGGTCACACTAGGACCAGTTCATATACAATATCAACCTTATCTGGAATTTTATTGAGGGCAAAAGTAAATAAACACAGTCCAGTTTTTTTGTTCGTATATTTCCGTCCAAATGTAGTCATACATTTCACTTCTACAACACTTTGGACCTTTAAAGTCTCTACGATTTTCTTTCTTCTATCGTCCCGCGAAAGATTCCCTTACAGGTACATGGATGCGACAGGAATAGTTACTTTCAATTTTGTGATTATTAATTTTCGTCAGTTTAAGCATATTATTAACCTGGGAATTGAACTAAACTTCAACTAGGAAACAGATGTACCATCCCTCAATTTACAGATGATGTGGGTTAAGCTCTAATCTGTGTAACGCTCGAAGACGCTTCATTTTTTTTTTTTTCGTTCTTCTTACATAGGCACGCAACCCGCAGAGGAGGTAGAGGATTTCAAACATGTAAAATCAAACATACCACAGAAAAAGTTTCTTCATTAACTTGCTTTCTAGGTCGAATGTGATGAAGAAGGAAGGGGAGATGAGAGAGTGCTGTAGAAATGAGCTATAATTAGCCTTGTTAATTAGTGTCCGTGACAAGGACTGGCAAGGGATAATGATAGACTATATGGAGAGAATAAAAGTAAGCAGAGTCCAGTTTCCCCCATTCCACTCTAAATAATGATGTTCTACTAGCCAGATTATGTGCCGCCAATGTGTTCATATTGTAGCTCGTATTTTATATTTTTTGTTATATTTTTTCTGTTGTTTTTACCGCCACTTTTACATTATAATTAATTTCTTATCTTATTACCATACTTAACTTTCCAATTCGTACATGTTATATCTTTAGGAATTCCTTTCACACATATTCTTGTGTATGTTTATATCATTAACGTTCTACAAAATCGTATATGGTATTGACCATTCGTTATTCATTATCGATGTTTTCAAAAGCACTAGTATTCTCAGCTGAATCTACTTGTTTTTTTTTTTCATTTATTGATTCAGTTATAATTATTATCATTATTATTAGTATTCATAAATGTAACTAGAGAGTTTGTGTTTGCTTG
>NW_020872805.1:0-10000 GCF_003789085.1 Penaeus vannamei | reverse complement strand
GCATATATGCACACCTACGCGCGCGCGCACACACACACACACACACACACACACACACACACACACACACACACACACAACACACACACACACACACACACACACACACACACGACATTGACTAATTTAGACTTATTGTTCAAACTTGCCCTTCATAATTCGGTGCCCCAAATCCTACCTTAATGAAAGGGAGTAGTGAGCGTAATCGATTTCTTAGTTTTAGGCATGAAATTTTCAGTGTTGGTCCCAAACGATTTTCGTGGAGTCAGGGTTTAACTGAGGACGTCCTATAATTTCAATCTTATACTGCTCACCATGTTTAGTTTTAGTTTTTGTTTTTTATAGTATTTCCTGTATGAATGTGATAGAGTATACTTTATAATCAACAAATATACAACTCGGCAGTGAATATATTTATCAAGGTGAAGAAGTAATCGAAAAGGAGGAATGCGATTGACTATACGACTATACTGGATGTGCAAAAGTTAATCGAGACGTAATCGGTTTGGCTTAAAAAAAGAAAGTAATCGCCCATGCACTCATGAACTGATCTGTAATAGAGAGGATAAAGTAAGAAGGGAGAGTGCAGAGGAAAGGAAAGGAGGGGAGAACAAGATAAAGGGATGGAAGAGGGGAGGACGAGAGATATATATAATATTATTATATATAAATATATAACTATTGTATAGGGTATATATATAATAATATATATGATAAGTATATATTTAAGAAGAGTAATGATAATGCTACAACCAAGGGTACAGGGGAGCCTATGGGGCACAGGCATACATCAAGGCATTATAGTTTATTGTGGGAATAGAGATCAAAATAAGATTAAAGAATGGAGCGGAAAGAAACGAAGATGCGTGAATACAGACGGAGACTGAGAATATATGACTTGGTAAATGAAGCTTGGCCTAAGACGTTTTATGCAACAATGCCGGATTAGGGGCAAAGGAGAGAAGAAGCGGACCTAAAAATGATCTAAACGAGAATAGAAAAGTGTGTCCACAGCATATTAAAAAGGGCACTGTCTTAATACCGAGTCTCCGCTAATAGGTTCGGGTGATCATGCTATCTATCTAACCTGATGTCTGTCAAATTGTCAGACGAAGTGTTGATCGATGGTCGCGAAGGAAGTAACGATGATTTTATATATCTCCACTTCTCTCTCTCTCTCATCTCTCTCTCTCGTCAGAATCTGCTGCATCTCTTCTTCATCTCTTTCGCTGCATCTCTTCAAGTCTTCCCGTCTTGTCATATTCACTTAGTTACTTTCTCTTCGTCTCGTCTCCTCTGTTGCTCTTGCTGTCGTCATTTGTTCTTCTGTCGATGCAGATCGTGGACTGCGTCTAACAATCAGAAGGCAGTGTCGTGAGTTCTTCCGGGTCACCGGTCTTCAAGTTCTCGTATATAGGATGCTTTGGTTACCATTCTGTCTAACGTCTAGTAGGTCGGGTACGATTCGACATGCTTGCGCTCAGCTCCTCCTTCAATGTTCTCCTCTCGCTCTCAGCCGTCTATTATATCTCTGTGTGCTCTTCATTCTTCATTGAGTACTACTTCTCTCTCTAGGCCTCTCTCGTTACCAGTCAGGTCTGTCTCTTTCGGTCGATTCTCTGCGTTCTGGCCTACTCCTGGCTTATATCTCTACGTCGTCCATCGAGTCTCATCTCTCGTTGTGTCTCACCGTAGCTCCTCACTCTGTCTACTCTCTCTCTACTAGCTCCCATCGAACCAAAGGCTCGCAGCTGTCGTAAAAACTTAGATACTCCACGTGAATCCAGTTTGTCGCCTGAACAGCCAGGAGATCGTACGGAAATAGTGGGTGCTGCGGCTCATGGGGGAGGGAATGATGCGTGGTAGCAGGTGGAGATGGATATATAGGAAGTTAGGGAAAAGTGCAAGTGTGGGATATGGTCGATCGTCTATGATTTTTGAAGGGAGTTTTGTACAGAGATCGTTCGTAATGATATAACGAACGCGGATAAGGTGGGAAGAGAAGATTAAACGCGCAGTAAGAAGTCAATTGGCTCGAGATCAGCGAATTACTACGACCCATACTGATCATATCGTTCGAGTGATGCGAAGCGGGATTGAAGTTGTGGAGCGTTCGACTGTCCGGATCGGACTAGCTGAGGTTTAGGTAATAGTCGTCTTGAATTCAATAATTTGTCGTAGTAGAGATGCTTCCAATATGGATGATGACAGGCGTATCGGAGGTCACTTGTAATATAAATCAATAGAATGCAATAGAGCTAAAGCTGAACTGAGAGTCTCTCTTAGGTATTGGGATAGTTGGATTTGAGGATACTAAGCTATATGATAGATATGGGAGTACGATGGAGTATTAGAGAGTTATATATCTGAATTCATTAAACTGGGATAGACTATGAGAGTTGGTTCTTGGTGAGATTAGCAGTGTGCTTTAGCTGATATGACTTGCTACTCGGATGCATCGGATAGAGGACAGCTGAATGTTGAAGTATGGTAGATGGAGCAGGAGATGAGAGGGGATGCAATATAGAAGCGAGTATAGATGGAAGGACGGATCCGTGATACGCGAGTAGAGTATGCTATTGGTTAGAACGTTATGATATAAACATACAACAAGAATATGTGTGTAAGGAATTCTAAAGATATAAATGTACGAATAGTATCAGGTGGGAAGATAGTGCGCTGAGTGAGTGCAGAGTAGATATATGGGAGTGAACGGGAGGAGATACATGAGAGATGGAGGATAACAGATAGATGCGATGTGGCATGATATATGAGGTTAGATGATAGGTAGATAAGAATTACATTATTGAATAAGATATAGGTAAGATAGTTGGCGGGTAAAAACAAGGAGCACTGGAGCACATGAGATGATATATAACAAGTGAGGCTACATATGAACAATTGGGGACATAATCTGCGGCTAGTGAACATATGCATTTATAGAGAAGTGGATGGGGGAAACTGGAAAGCTCTGCTTACTTTTATTTCTCCATATTGATGTCTGGAATGTAGACTTGCATTATCAGGGGCCACTTTGCCAGTGAACTCAATAGATGTCGATACAGGGTAAGACAGCTAGAATTTACGAAGCTAAAATTATGAGCCTCATGAGGGGTATATCCTTAGCTATTATAAATGGGCTATCGCGACTGCTCCTGTTTAAGTATAGGGACTCTACCCTTCCTTTTTCATCACATCGAGACCTGGAGAAGAAAACGTCGCCAAAGAAAGTTAGATAATGGAAGGAAACATAAGTAGATGTCTTCTGCAGGCGTGTGGTGCGGCGATATTTGTTTGAATTTTAACAGTGTTTTGATGAAATCCCTCTACCGTTTCATCGCTGCACGGGATGTTGCGTGCCATGTAAGGAAAGGACTGAAAGAAACAAAAAAATGGAAAATAGCCAAGCGTCTTCGGAGCGACGGTGTAAGGGTCTGCAGATTTAGAGCGTTATACACCACAACGATTAATAGCTGTGAAATTGAGGGATGAGTACAGTCTGTTTGCCTAGTTGAGAGGTGTATTTACGTGATAATTCCCAGGTTAATAAATTGAGGATGAGCGTATAATGAAAAGCTCATAGAGATGAAAGAGAAATTTAAAATAATCATCCGAGAAATTGAAAGGAGATGATGAGAATTGATTGTGGACTGTCTGTAATTGATTATATCGTTACTTCGCATAGATTAGAGGCACGTGAATGGACGTGTAGAGGGGAGAATGGATCGTTGTCGATAGACAGGTGTAGTAGTCACGATTCGGATGGATTAGGGAGAAAAGAGAATGAGTCGACGGTAAAGAGTATAGGAGAGGCTCACTGGTAAGGATGACAGAATGTTGTATTAGAAAGTTGAGATAATAAGATTGGTAGTATGGGTGAAGAACATAGGGATCGTTTGTTTGTAAGCTACAAGGTAGAAAGTGAGGTGGAACTGCGGATAAAGAGAAAACACTGAGAGTGAGGGCTCGCTCGCTCGGTAAGTTGGTTAGATATGCGTCTCTTTTGCCATGCTGGATTGATAAGGTAGCAATTCCAACAATTGCACAGATAAACAGGTTCTATTGTATTGGAGCTGACGATGCTATGGTACCTAAGGTCAGTGACTAAAATGCATATATAAGCTATTAGCGGTTGTCCCATTAAGAAGATTGGCCCTGGAGTCTACAAAACAGCTGAGATGAATTTAAGCTTGAGGTAAGTGTCTGGATCTGATACGAACTAACGGCTATTGCAGCGCGCGGAGGCTACTTGCTCGGAATAGTGTGCCAACATGTTGAATGTCCATGATTAAGGTGCCGTCAGCATGCTCTGATGAATGCGGGTCAGGTCTGAGAGGAGAAAACCGAAACATTGGCTCATAGATACAAGAAAGGAACAAGAAGTTTTGAAAAAAAGTATCGGTGAAGTCAAGAGGACATTATTGAAGGTTTGATTTAACAAATCTACATACTTTTCTAACAAGGGGATTGTATTAGTAAAGTCAACACGTCAATATCAGGTAGTATCAGTATAGCAATGGTTGGTAAAGGATATAATAAGAAGAGTGTCTTTGTGGTGAACTATAGGGAATTGCATTAAAGATG
The DNA here is from genome assembly GCF_003789085.1 of Penaeus vannamei. Taxonomy (NCBI): domain Eukaryota; kingdom Metazoa; phylum Arthropoda; class Malacostraca; order Decapoda; family Penaeidae; genus Penaeus; species Penaeus vannamei. The sequence continues at coordinate 5,416 of NW_020872805.1, read as the reverse complement.
CTTGCATAAATTAAGGGATAGGACAAGTTCGGGTGCGGCGTGTGTAGTCGGATGACTGGGAAAAGGGAATTCAACGCCTCGGAGTAAAAGATAAGATTGAGGAGGAATATGCGTATCGCAGGCCAACTTTCAGGGTACACTATGTTAGGACTGTATGGTATGTTGTTTGCAGTGGTTTTATTTGCGATTGGCATGGGAAATAAAGATAATAGAATTCTTCGGCTGCATCTGGGGTAGCGAGTGTCAGGGTAAGATTGAAGAGATGGGTGTCTCCCGCAAATAACGTCTTTAGGGTAGGTCAAGCGGATGGAGCGAGATACACTCCTATCTATACCTGAGAGAAAAGGTACAGAGTTCTTTAAAAGGTATCTTAAGCATTGAAAAATGGAATTTGTCGAAGTCCTTCGGTGCTTAAGAGTTAATTAAATCATTAGTCCCTTCTGATCGCTAGGGGGCTCTCTGATAGGTGAGATAGGATGTACTTCGTAAGATCCCAGGAAATTATGTGCGACACTTCACGGGAGGATTTTAGCGGCCTTGGCTTGTGGACTGGTGGTCCGTTATTGCCGAGGAAAAATAATTATGTGTTCTGGAGTGTTTGGACGTAGGATTCGGGCGCAAGGTTCATGCCACGTTTGCCCTTCGTCAGTGGACGTTGACATTTGAGATATTCTCTGCATTTGGAAGTTTAATCACTATTGCAAAGTTAGAAAATCGCGAATGGGCAAATGTTGAATACTAGACTTAGATTAGGTATTGTTGTTCACTTTTGACGTCTGGATTAATAATTGTATGGTTATGATTTTAGACATTATTTGTGTCTTACAGGGAATAAGTACTGGCCACAAAATTAAATCTTTTTTTCAGCAGGCGATTTTAGATGTGGTAGAGTAGAGTCTGCCGACACAGTTGGACGCATGATAGGCTGGTAGTAAGGATATAGTTATGTGAGCGACTTCTCTGGCCGTATTCTCTGGTCGAGGTCGGTTGTCACAAATGAGTCAGCTAAGCATCGATGACTTTCGATAGGAAAGTGGTCACCTTTCCGTGATTTTAGTGAATATTCTGCAACACCAGAAGAACGCTTCAAAACGGCTCTAAGTTCTAGGAAGGACGATGTAGAAAAAGCCAAGGACTGGGTGCTTTCACACACAGATGGTCGTCAGTGAAGGCGCTTGACGTTGCCACGGGAGACGAAATCTCTATTAGATGAGTAAGCCAAACATAATGTTAAATAATTGATATAGCAATGGGGCATTGCGTTCTCTAAGAGATAGGGGATCAGACTGGATAATGGGTAGAAAGGTGCATATGGGTATATAGCATTATAGCAGGATAGTGTCCCTTATGAATGGATACGAATAGTTGCTGCAGAGCTGGGCGCTCTGGGTGCAAGACGAAATAGGGGGCCTTGGGCATTTAACGAAGCAACTAACAGCGATGTAGTGAACTCCTGGAGAATATCTGTGCCATAGACTAGAGAAACTAGTAGTGCATAGGCGGCTAAAAGGCGGCTCATTATGTTAGGCAACATCAAAAGACAGTCCTTAGGTAGAGAGATAGGACGTAGACGTGACAGACTTGAGAGATTGGTGTCTCATGAGCAAAGAAACCAGTATATGTAGCCAAGGAGTGTGCTAGATGGAGATGGGATGTGATCCACGGTACGAAGCTGTCACATAATAGATGGATAAGAATATGTATAGGCTTATACAGTGAGGAACTCAGTGGGCAAACATCAAGTCATTGTGAAGGCATCGTATGCCTGTGGAGAGCGAAAACAAATCTTTCTGAAGGATTACAGTGCGGCTAGAGCACATTGGCCTCAATGTTGAGCGGAATTGTAGGGCAGCGCATCTGCAGGGCAGTTCTTCGATATACCAAGAGCAAGGCTCACTAGAAATTTAAACCATAATTGAAACGCACCAGTTTCCCTGTACCGAACGCAGAAAGGGTAGGCGAGACACTGTGCGACTGCCACTCTATGTACACAGATTGATTTATTAAAGGGTGTGTACGTCTTTGAAAGATAGGAGTTTAATAAGTGGCTGCATCTCTACATGGTTCAAAGCGTGAAGCCCTAGAAGTCCGTTGTATTACAGCTCAGTTTTGTCTTGTCAGTTTGCCTAGAGTGTATAATGAAAATTTGGAAAAGCCAGACTTTTCCTACTACCGCGGGAATGGCACTTCACTTTTTTCATCCCCATATTGAAAGGAGGGAGAAATCTCAGATCTGCCATCTCTTACCGCTCAGTTTCGTTGTCAACTTGCTTAGGGAAGGTCATGGATCGAATTGTTTATAGTAGGTTGTCGCATATTCTATATTCCAGAAATTTGCCAGTTGACAAGAAGTGCAGTTTCCGAAAGGTAGGCCAAACTCTTGATCTATTTTTTTTTTTTCTTTAGTATTCGTAGGCCACATCAATTGTTTTTCTTGAATACCGGGCAAGTATGGTGATAATGAATGTAGGCGGGAGGGGAAAAATCCCAGCGCACCAAGATAAGACAAGTGTTTACCCCCCTAGCGTTCGAGTGCGAAAGATCAGGAAGCTGGGGCAGGTCGAAATTTATATAGTTTACCCAAGTCCGCCTGGAGAGCAAATACAAATTGGTTCTGATAATTAGACAATGAAAGGACTTGGAGGGACAGTTGAGAATGAAAACTCGAGACAAAGACGAATTGACAATTATTATGGTTACGGAGCTTGCTTGCCAATTGTGTGCCAATCGCGGACACGCGAATCATAATATGAGCCTTGTAAGAAGTCGGCATCTGATTTATATTGAGTGGAGTTAGCGGTTTGAATAAAGATGTGAAGGAAGTAGTGTTTACATCAGATATGTGTGAGCGCACGAGGTGTTCTCTGCGACATAAAATATTGGCGTAGCACACGGCCAGGTAGCTGGGCAGCGAAACAGAAGGAGCGACGACCAACGTGGGAGCTAACGATAGAGTTAAAATGGGACAGGTGGGAGACATGGAGAGGGATCGGGACGGATGATGGACCTGGAGGGAATGATGAAGATAGTGTGATGCACGAGGGTATAGGAGTCTTCCATCCAATATAATATAAGTTTTAAGTGTGTGGTGTGTTGGACGGGCGGAGAAACATCAACCACACTGACACGCATGAGAGCAAATTATCGTATCTTTTGTACATGTACTAATTTGTTTGCGATATTGTAATTCGTGAGTGTTCTTCGCAACACGGAACGTCAAGCTGGAGTATAAGCGTTCGGGGCCGTCAGTGGAACTCAATCACATGACAGAAGTAATAATATATTCCTGGAGATTTATCGAGCTTTTATTTCGATATTCTGTAGAAATGAACTTCGCGGTATATGTGGGGGCGGGCAAATCCAATACGCTTAGTTGACAGTGCAGGAAAGATGAGATTGGTCTGAGTGATCGCCGCTATATTAGGAATAAAGAAAGTGAGAATCAGTAAGCTTGAGTGACATATAGAGGGCTTAGTATGGTATGGCCCTACTCTAGAAAGAAGACAGCTTTTATGCACTACGTTTGGAGTATGTTTAGGAATTTGCCATGACTGATTAGTATCATCCAACATTTAAAAGGCACGAGGAGGAACGCTGGCCTCCTCTGGAACTGGGCCGTGTTCATCAAGTGTGCAGTTTTAAAGGTCGTTTGCCGAGTCTAAAGAAGAGAGAATATTGAGGAAATATTTTTTTTCACAAGAGGAGTCACAAGTGAAGGCGCAAGCATGACAGAAGCCATAACTGTAAGAACAATGCAGCCGGCCGCAATAAGCTTGTTCAGGTGGAATCTCTGGCTAGGATTGTATCAGCTCTCTAGTTTACTTTGTAACATACGTAGACAATTCGGGAAAGACCACAAATGTGGTTAGTACAGAAGAAAAGCGTGTAAGTAAACAACGAAAATTAGTGCTATTTCTGCAAAATAATCATATTGAAAGACCCAAAGTTAGCCTAAAGTTTTTTAATGGTTCAATTCTTTTTTATATTGCTTTGTGCAATCAAACGCGCTCAGACATTTGAAAGTGTAAAGGGATGAGTTCGAATAATTTGTGTTGACGGTGTCTTGAAGTCTGAAATGCGTCGAGGATGCAGGGCTAAGAGTATTGGCCGTAAATAGGTTGCTGCGGAAGATTGGCTCAAGCACGCGCGAGGGTCATCTACGATCGGGGAAATTGGGGTGGGCATTGATAAGAAGAAAAGAAGACCGATCCCCTATTTGATATGCACGAGTTCAGCAAGACGTGTCGCCGAGAAGAGGTCGGTATAACGATAAAGCGTCTACTAATCCATAATTTTATTACGTATTAGAAGTGACTTAAGATTTACAAATTAAATATAGTGCCATATTGGCACTCCCATTCTTACTATCATAAGAAGCTTGGCTTTCATCAGTAAAGGTCACTAGGCACTAGAGGTGAGAAGTACACCAAAGGTCCAGGGAGATCCTTATTATATATATATCCTTTTTTCATAATATGCACCCAACAGCTCCAAGACAAAATGTGAGGGAGCGTGTGTATGTACATTGAGTTTCAGACTGCCGAATCAAAAGATCTGAACTTTTAGCTATTGATAAAAGCTTTAGATTTTGCACTATCAACGATAGATTTTTTTTTTCATGGAAATGAACAGGCCAACAAATTAGCTATGTCAATAGTCCGTAAAGATATCAGGCGTTTTTGTCTCTTATAAAAGCAAAAATTCGTCTGTGGGAAAGTGAATGGACCAATCTGCAAATCATACAAAAAAACAAAACCTCAACAAAACTGTGGGCATAACCCACAGGAAAATACAACTTGCCCACCTCACTCTGTATATTGGAAAAAAAAATCCTCCACAGTGCCCCAGTTGCACGCTATGCCACATAAATTAACCACAATTTTATAGCAACATAGAGACAAAAATTTCAGACAATTAAAAACTATTTCCGAAATAAATACTGAATTTACTACAAATCTATTAGCAGCTGACCCTAAAACCATTAGTATTCTAAGGAAGACAAAAACGCTATGAACTTATCTAGATTGCAAAAATGAATAAGATCCATTGGCTTAATAACCTTGGCCATGGTTGTTAGCCAAGAAATCAGAGTTTTCAAAGGGAGCACATTACTTGGCACATAAGCTAGGAATTGCCATCATGATTACTCGGGGTTTTATGTTTCTTTTTTTTTTTTTTTTTTTTTACTTATTTTTTTATTGATTTCCAAGCCCTCAGTCATTCTCTTCTCATGGGTGGCGGCGGATATGGGATATCATGGCCAGACCCAAGGTTGGGAAGACATTTTGTGTGCTGTGTAGATAGATATAAATTTAACCTTTATTTGTTTTCTTGGTATTTTGCTCTTCATTTTATCATTGAAATTTGGACTATACTTAAACTGGAATTGGATGAAAAAGGATCAAGACGAAATTGA
>NW_020872804.1:1195511-1198011 GCF_003789085.1 Penaeus vannamei | reverse complement strand
CTTTTATTTACTGATCTGAAAACCTAATGCTAGAGCGAGTCATAACAAGACCACGCCAGGTTTGTTTACACTCCTCAGCTGATCTCCGTCACGTGACCAAAAAGGGGCGGGATTTACACAAGACCTACTTTTAATACTATCACTATGCCTACTTACGCGGCGCCTGTCTTGTATCTGGCGTTTAATTTTCTTGCGTTTGAGATTGCAAAATTCAGCGAAGAATGGCATGTTTGCGTAATACTCAGCATATATGCATGTAAAGGCTTATCAGTCTGTACGATAACTTCTTAGATGGCGCTTGGCAGCGAACGACGTACGACAACTGATCGATGTATTTAAGTACACAAGAAAATGTATCAACAACGCATAAATAATAATGAATCCGAACGACACCTGCATTGTCTTGCAATTATTATATCCTCTCACCATGCACGATGCGAAATGACCTGCTTATCGGGTGTATTCATTGAAGTTGTCTTTGTTTGAGAGAGAAGTTGGGGATTTTTGTGTGTTGTGACGTCATCGAGGCTCAGAAGGTCGCCATTGTACGTTGTGTAAAGACGCACTCGGTGAAGCTCATTATTTTTGAGGATTTAGGGGCTCCCAGGCCCTTCATCAGCCACCAGCATGTCATCACCCAGTGCAGGAAAGCGCCGAATGGACACTGATGTCATCAAACTGTATCCTTCTAGGGGGAGTTTGGGTAGAAAGAGGCTCTGAAGTGGGAATGGAGAGCTATGTTGAAGGTGGATTGTTTAGGGCGAAGTGGAAGTGGAAGGTCTAACTCAGCCAAGACAGATGGTGACTCAGGGATAAAGTTACCACAATGGAAAGAAGTCGTAGTGTAATACTCTTTAGCACAGCCCTTGATGCGAATTGTTGGCTGTGAAACACATAGACGTAGAGTGAATTGATTGTAATTTCTGGGAGGGAGTTGAGGGTCGACTTAAAAAAAATGTATATCTTAGAAATGTAATTAAACTCCTTGAAAGCACTTTTGCAATTCCTCAACTCAGAAGTGAAAGAAAGATAGCCTTGTTACTGTTGTACAATGCTGTAGGAGCAAGGCTGAGATTGGGTTCACATAATTAAAAATTCCTTTCTTTATGATAGGGCTGTAAATTCCTTTTGTTTTTTTGTTTCACACATTTTGAGGAAAAAAATGTGATGTGTGTCATACACAGATTTTCAAGAAAGTCATGAATGAAAGAATTTGGTGTTTTTGTAATTTAGTGAAATAACGAACGTGATCCAAATTTTGCATGGTAAACAAAGAACTAACTCAGCCAGTCTTTTGGTTTGTATTTTGTCTTTGTGTTATCCAAGAAACAACTTGCTTGTATATATTAAAGCTAACTTAACCTCTATAGGAAGATGCCAGCATTTACATGCACAAAAGACTGTTAGTACTTTATTTATCTTTTATTTGAACTTGAAACTGGAAGGAACAACAATGAATGAATGCAGTACGTTTTCAAATGTTAGTACCTCTGTGGGTTCCATGAAAAAAAAAGTAAAACAAGAAATGAAGCATCCTTTTATTTGTTTTGTTTTGAGCACTGAATCTTAACTCGCAATATAACAGAATTCCATACAAAGCATGTTATTCTACACATCATTCAGTTATTTTTACATTATATTTCATCTTAACGGACATAGTCATTTTCTAGAGCCCTTCATATGTTTTGCCTTTGTTTGTACTGTGACCATGGCCTTTTCCTCGCCCAAAGTACTAGAATGTAAATTCCTCATGTGTCACTCCACATTTTTTTCATTTGTGGTTGAAATTTGGCAGTACTGTTAATTTTGGAAATGATGAAAACAATTATATTGGCCTCTGAAGTCTTTATCATCAGAATTCAGAAAAAGTTGTGCTAATATGTATCTGTAATTACTTTTTGGAAAATAGAGATAAAGTATACCCTTCAATACTTGCATACATAACCTCAAATGTACACTCTTCCTCACTCTTTCACCCAAAATGTTAAAACAACCTATTGACCATGGACCTGATACCTACTTAAAAATGTCAAAACTTGTAACTCACCCAGTCAAATGTACGAGCTGAATCTTGCATGCCCACACCCTTGCACATGTACACACATCCACTCCAAGGCATTCCTAACCCCACTCCCACACTCACCTACGATTTTGTACAAATAGTGTGTGCTTTCACTCACTTATCCACCCTCCCATTCACTCTTTCATTTCACTTGCTCATCGTACTTTGTTACACACCAACTGAATTGAATGCACACACTTCTGTATATGATAAACAAGACACATAACAAACATTTACTTAGCAAATTTTCTCACAAGAAACACACAAACATTCACTTCACAAAAGTAGCCTACAGTTTAATGTTTACAGAACATATAATTGCACAACACTGACAAAAACTCACAAACTTGCACAATCATACAATGCAGTGCAACACCACACCATACCATATTATACCATACCATACATACACCACACCCACACCATACCAATACTACA
>NW_020872804.1:1190873-1194915 GCF_003789085.1 Penaeus vannamei | reverse complement strand
TTATATAGAAGGGAGTGGTTTATAGGTAATATAGTATACCTATATATATAGGGTTATATAATGTGTGAATGAATATAGAAAAGTATATATAAGAATGATATATAATAATAGAATGAATAGGTGTATATAAAATAGAGTATATAAAGTAAAAAAGGGGTAAGTAGGGGTAATAAAGTATATATATAAGTATATATTTAAGGGGGGGGGTACGGAATATTAGAAGTTAGTAGAGAGGAGGGGAGAGATTTGTTAAGTATGTATATATATAGGTAGTAGAGAAATGTTTATATATAAGTATATCCGGATATATTATAGGTAGGTATGATAAAATGATGGTGTTATAGTATAGTAGTATATATTTATGTTTTATATTAGTAACTATAATGATAGTGGGATATATATAAAGTAAATTATAAGTAAATAATTATAGTAGTATAGTAATATTATATATAATGATATAAGTATAGTATATATTAGTAGAAAGGGGTAGATATGCAAAGTAACGGTATGTATATATATAGTTGATTATGATATATATAGTAGGATATATAGTATATGTATAGTATTAGTAGTAATAAGTAATGGTATAGTATATATAAAGTTATATATAGTAATAAGTATAATTAATATATATATATATATATATATTATATATATATATATATAATATATATATATATATATATATATATATATATATATATATATATATAATGTATATATATATGGTATATATAATATATATTATATATACATAATGTATATTATATAGTATATATAGTTATATATATATATAATATATACATATATACTATATATATATATTATATATATACACATATATATGTGTGTGTGTGTAATCATATATATTCTTCATCTACCTTGTCTAAATGCACACACACACACACATACACACACACACACACACACACACACACAGCGCACACACACACACACACACACACACACACATTTTGGATTTTTTTATTGTTAATTGTTATGGTTATGATTATCATCATCACTACTATTTTTTCTTTTTTTATTCCATCATTTACTATCATAAACATTTCATTATCATATATAATTTTCATAATTTATTGTCATTATTATTGTCATTATTATTGTCATTATTATCATTATCATCCTCTCTAGTCCTTTTATCGATATTCTCATCCTGAAGTATCTGGCAACCTTTTCAAACTATCTCAGTCGTGTCTCAGATTTCGAAGGGGATGGACGTGCGCTCTCCTCCTCCTCCTCCAGTTGATTTTGTTCATTGTCGCGAGAATATTTTTTTGTTGGTGAGTGAGTTGTTTTGTTTTTGTTTTGTTTTTTTGCGTTGTTGTTTAATTTGGTTTGGTTGTGATTTAATTCGTTTTTTTTTTTTTGGGGGGGAGGTTGTGTGTATATTGTGTGTATGTGTATTGTGTGTGTGGTGCGTGTGTACATGTAGGTATATGTGTATATGCATATGTATGTAAATACTGTGTATGTGTATACGCGTATACATGTATATGTGTATGTTATTACTATTTTATTTATTTGTTTATTTATATATTTATTTACTAACACACACACACACACACACACACACACACACACACACACAACACACACACACACACACACACACACACAACACACCACATACGCACACCACACACACACACACGCACACAAACGCACGCGCACACACACACCACACACACACACACACACACACACGCACACACACACACACAACACACACACACACACACATACGCAGCACAACACACACCACACACACACACCACACACACACACACCACACACACACACACATACACACACACACACAAACAACACAACGCACACGCACACACACACGCACACACAACACGCACACACAACACACACACACACACACACACACACACACACACACACACACACACACACACACACACCACACACACACACACACACACACATACACACACACACACACACAACAACACACACACACACACACACACACACAACACACACACACACACGCTCACACGCACACAAACGCCACAACACACACAGCGCTCACAAACGCGCACACACACACACCAGCACACGAGCACACGCACAACACACACACACACACACACACACACCACACACACACACACACACACCACACACACACACACCACACGCTTAATCGTCCAGACACACCACACACACGCTTATCCAGACACACACACTACGCTTATCCAAGACACAACACACACACGCTTATCCAGACACACACACACACACACACACACACACACACACACACACACACACACACACACACACACACACACACACACACACACACACACCAACACACGCTTATCCAGACACACACACACCAGACAACACACACACACGCTTATCCGACACACACACACACACACACGCTTATCCAGACACACACACACACACACACGCTTATCCAGACACACACACAACACACACACACACACACACACACACACACACACACACACACACACACACCACACACACACACACACACGCACGCGCGCGAGCGCGCTCACGTACACACACACATACGCCCGCATACACACACACACGCTCGCCGTACACACACCACGTTCGCGTAACCACACACACGCTCGCGTACTACACACACATCACATCGCTACACACACGCGTACACACAACACACCGGTGTACATCGCGTACACACACCACGCTCGCGTACACACACACACGCTCGCGTACACACACACACGCTCGCTACACACACACACGCTCGCGTACACACAGCTCGCGCAGCGCTCGCGTACAGCACACACACCCATCGCGTACACAACACGCATACGCCCGCATACACACCACTCGCGTACACAACAACACGCTCGCGTACACACCACACGCTCGCACACACACGCACACACCACACACACACACACACGCTCGCGCAACACCACACACACCACGCTCGCGCACACGACACACAACACACACACACCACACACGCACACACGCACACGCACACGCACACACACGCACACGCACACACACACACATACACAACACACACACACACACACACAAACACAACTCACACACCACACACACACACACACCGCACACGCACACACACACACCACCCCAACACAGACAGAACACAAGTGCACTCGTGGACTTAATTGTGGGTCAACTTAAAAGGAACAAATTTTGAAAAAAAGGAAAAAAGAAAAGATATTTATAAAACAGCGGGTGAGTGTTATTTTTATTTGTTTTTATTTTTTTCGTTTTTTTTTATTTGTTTTTGTTTTCATTATTATTTATTTGTGTTTATTTTTTTCGTTTTTTTTATTTGTTTTAGTTTTCATTATTTATTTGTTTTTTTTTTTTTTGTTTTTTGGTTTGTTTTATTTATTTTTTGTATTATTGTTGATCTATTAATAAACATTATGCTTGTATGCATGTATGTGTATGTGTGCGTGTGTGGGTGTATCTCAATGTATGTGCGTGTGTGGGTGTGTGGGTGTATCTCAATGTAATGTATGTGCGTGCTGTAATGTGCGGTGTATCTTCAATCTGTGTGCGTGTGTGCGTGTGTATCTCATGTATGTGCGTGTGTGGGTGTATTCTCATCTCAATGTATGTGCGTGTGTGGGTGTATCTCAATGTATGTGCGTGTGTGGGTGTATCTCAATGTATGTGGCAATGTATGTGCGTGTGTGGGTGTATCTCAATGTATGTGCGTGTGTGCGTGTGTGGGTGTATCTCAATGTATGTGCGTGTGTGGGCTAATGTAATGTGCGTGTGGTGCGTGTGTGCGTGCGTGTGTGGGTGTATCTCAATGTATGTGCGTGTGTGCGTGTGTGGGTGTATCTCAATGTATGTGCGTGTGTGCGTGTGTGGGTGTATCTCAATGTATGTGCGTGTGTGCGTGTGTGTGTATGCTCATGTAGTGTGCGTGTATCTCAATGTATGTGCCTCAATGTATGTGCGTGTGTGCGTGTGTGGTGTAATCTCATGTATGTGC
>NW_020872804.1:1178373-1180873 GCF_003789085.1 Penaeus vannamei | reverse complement strand
GTGACAACAGCAACGACACTGCCAACACCAGCAACCACCCCTGTCAACACCACTGCCAACACCAGAAACCACCCCTGTCAACACCACTACCAACACCAGCAGCCACCCCTGCCAACACCCACAACCACCCCTGTCAACCTCACTGTCAACCAGCACCCTGTCAAACACCAGCCAACACCCGCAACCACCCCTGTCAACACCACTACCAACACCAGCAACCACCCTGTCAACGCCAGCAACCACCCCTTCCAGCACCACTGCCAACACCAGCAACCACCTCTGTCAACACCACTGTCAACGCCAGCAACCACCCCTTCCAGCACCACTGCCAACACCAGCAAACACCACTGTCAGCATCCCTGCCAGCACCAGCAACCACCCCTGTCAACATCCCTGCCAACACCAGCAACCACCCCTGTCAACACCACTGCCAACACCCGCAACCACCCCTGTCAACACCAGCAGCCACCCCTGTCAGCACCACTGCCAACACCAGCAACCACCCCTGCCAACACCAACAACCACCCCTGCCAACACCAACAACCACCCCTGTCAACACCAACAACCACCCCTGTCAACACCACTGCCAACACAGCAAACCACCCCTGTCAACACCAGCAACCACCCCTGCCAACCACCAGCAACCACCCCTTCAACACCCTGCCAACACCAGCAACCACCCCTGCCAACACCAACAACCACCCCTGCCAACACCAGCAACCACCCCTCAAACACCAGCAACCACCCCCTGCCAACACCCAACAACCACCCCTGCAACCAAGCCAACACCAGCAACCACCCCTGCAACCACCCCTGCAGCAACCACCCTGTCAACACCACAACACCACAACCACCCCTGCCAAACACCAGCAACCACCCCTGCCAACACCAACAACCACCCCTTGCCAACACCAGCAACCACCCCTGTCAACACCAGCAAACCACCCCTGCCAACACCAACAAACCACCCCTTGTCAACACCAACAACCACCCCTGTCAACACCACTGCCAACACCAGAAACCACCCCTGTCAACACCAGCAACCACCCCTGCCAACACCAGCAACCACCCCTGTCAACACCAGAAAACCACCCTGTCAACACCAGAAACCACCCCTGTCAACACCAGAAACCACCACTGCCAACACCAGAAACCACCCCTGCCAGCACCAGCAACCACCCTGTCAACACCTGCCAACACCAGCAAACCACCCCTACCAAACACAGCAACCACCCTGTCAACACCACTACCAACATCAGCAACCACCCATGCCAACACCACTGCCAACACCAGCAGCCACCCATGCCAACACCAGCAACCACCACTGCCAACACCAGCGGCCGCCACGAGCTTCCACCTCTGCCAACACCAGCGACCCACCCTGCCAAACACCACAACCACCCTGTCAACACCAGAAAACCACCCCTGTCAACACCAAAACCACCCCTGTCAACACCAGAAACCACCACTGCAACACCAGAAACCACCCCTGCCAGCACCAGCAACCACCCCTTCAACACCCACTGCCAACACCAGCAACCACCCCTACCAACACCAGCAACCACCCCTGTCAACACCACTACCAACATCAGCAACCACCCATGCCAACACCACTGCCAACACCAGCAGCCACCCATGCCAACACCAGCAACCACCACTGCCAACACCAGCGGCCGCCACGAGCTTCCACCTCTGCCAACACCAGCGACCACCCCTGCCAACACCAGCAACCACCCCTGCCAACACCAGCAACCACCCCTGTCAACACCAACAACCACCCCTGTCAACACCAGCAACCACCCCTGTCAACACCACTACCAACACCAGCAACCACCCCTGTCAGCACCAGCAACCACCACTGCCAACACCAGCGGCCGCCTCGAGCTTCCACCTCCGCCAACACGAGACCGTACTCTAGTGGGCCGCGACCTTGCCTAAATCGTCGTGGGTCAATAAGTTTCTCGTCGGCCTCGGATCGGGTGGGGAGGAGGGGGTGGATGTGGGGAGGGAGGGGTGGGGGAGGGGGTGATGGGATGTGGGGGTGCTGTGGGGGAACACGTGCATGTGTGTGAGTGTAAGTGTTGTGTGAGTGAGTGTGTGTGTGTGTGTGTGTGTGTGTGTGTGTGTGTGTGTGTGTGTGTGTGTGTGTGTGTGTGTGTGTTGTGCGCGCGCGTATACGTCTGTTGCTTAAGTCTATTATTCCTTTCTGTGGAGATTATTATGACCTTACGTGACATGCTTTTTGAATAATATTTGTCTTAATAGACGGCGTACGACCTTGGATCGACTGAGGGTCTGATTCAGTTCTCGCGTGTACCCCTTCCCCCCAGCTCGCACACACACACTTACACACACTTACACACACACGCGCGCGCACACACTTACACACACACACACACTTACACACACACACACACACACACACATGCACACTTACATACACACACTTGCACATAGACACACACTTGTACGCACACACATACACACACGCACGCACACA
>NW_020872804.1:1173373-1175873 GCF_003789085.1 Penaeus vannamei | reverse complement strand
TCTCTCTCCTGCTCCAATCCGTCTACTCTCTCTCTATATCTCACTCTGTCGCTCGTCTCTCTCCTCTCTCTCCTCATCTTCTTCTTAGTCTCTTCTCTCTCCCCTCATCTCTCTTCTCTCTCTCTTGTCTATCTCTCTCTCTCTCTCTCCCTCTCCTCTCCGCCTCTCCTCTCCCTCTCCATCTCCACTCTCCCTCTCCTCTCCTTCCTCTCCTCTCCCTTCTCCTCTCTCTCTGATCATCTATCTATCGTTCTATACTATATAGTCCCTTCCCCTCTTCCCTCACTTTCCCTTTGTCTTCTATCTCTCCGCTCCTTTGCTCTTCCCCTCCTCTCCCTCTTGTCTTCTTGCCATTTCTGCAGTTCGTGCTCTCCCCCCACTCTCTTTCTTCTTCCCCTCGCTCTCAGCCCTTACCTCCATCCCTCCCTTCGTCCCTCCTTCTTCTTACCCATCCTCCATCTATGCCTGATCGACTCCTCCCCCTTCTCCCCCCTTCCACTCATCATCCCCCCCCTTCCATTCCTCCACCTCCTTCCCCCCTCCATCCCTCGCCTCCACCTCCATCTCCTACCTCCGCCCGCCCTTGCCCCCTCCATCCACCTCACCCTCACCCTTCCATCCTCCCTCCCCCCCTCCATCCTCCCAACCTCCCATCCCCTTCTTTCGCATCCTCCCCTCCCCGCTTCCCTCCCCTCGCTCTCCCCTCAATCCTACTTGCCCTCCCCCTCTATCTCCCCACACCTCTCATCCTCCCCTCCCCTCACCACGCAGTGCCATCTCCCCTCCGCCCTCTTCCCCCTCCATTTCCCCACCTCACTATACCCTCCATCTCCCCCTCCCCTCACCTCTCCTTTCCCTCCTCCATCCTCCCCTCGCGCTTCCCCCAATCCTCACCCTCTTTGCCCCTTCCCTCCATCTTGCCTGTCCCCTTCCATCCTTTCCTTCTCCCTCTCCTCCCTCCCCTCCATCCCCTTCCGCCTCCAACCTTCCCTCTCCATCTCCCTCCCCTTTCCCCCTCCATCCCGCCTCGTCCCCTCCCCTCCATCCTCCACCTTCCTATTCCCTCTCCCCTTCCCCTCCACCCACTTCCTTCGCACCCTCCCCTCTTTATCCATCTCCCCTTCGCCCCTCAATTATGTCCTCCTTCTCTTCCCCTTCCCCCTCCATCCTCCCTCCCCCTTCACCCTCCTCGCTCTATCTCCCCTCGCCCTCCTCCCCTCCACCCATCCTTCCTTCGCTCCCTCCCCTCCTTCTCCATACCCCTTCCCCCCTCCATCCTCTCCTCCTCGCCCCCCCCCTCCTCCCCCCGACCTGATCCTCGCCCGCCGGGCAGGTGTTGGTGGCGCTGCTGCTGCTGTCGTGCACTGCTGGCTGCGGCTACTGGAGGAAGGAGGAAAATCTACGAGTCCCTCCGCCTCGCAGAGCCCTCGGCCACGCCCACGCCTACGGGGACGCCCACACCGTCGGAGACACGCCCAGTGTACGGCCCGCCCTTGCCTTTCCTCCCGCCCACGCCCTACCCCCCCCGCCGCCCTACAGCGAGGCGGCCAGACCCTCCTACGACCCCCTGGACAGCACCTCTATGACGCTATGCTTGCAGGTACGTTGGTAATAGTTAATAGGTAACGAATGATAGATAATAAGAAATAATAGATAATAGTAATAGGCAAGCATTAGACAATTGAAATGGTTAACATACATCGTATTATGGTACGGATGAATATTCTGGTATAGAAAAATAAATAATTAAATAAATGAATAATAATGGATAATGCATACTTTTTATATTCTGCTAGACCAAGGGTTTCCAACCTGGGGTACATGTACTCCGAGGAACACATCTGCCCTTCTCAAGGGGTACAAAGGGTCTGAAATAATAATAAGTTTAATGTGAAATAAGTGATCTCATGCTACAGAGCTATAGACATGTATTTTTTTCGAAGTTATCATCAATATAAAATCCTTAAATAGTCTCAACATATGCACATTACACAATAAGAAAATGATCCTTATTTTACAGGGGTATACTGTATGCCAGGATGGGAACCCCTGTGATAGAACAAATGCATTCTTAAGATATACTGATGTATATTATGTAACATAAAGGACAGAATATAGTACAGCATTACTGCGTCTTACACTGACTTACTGAGTGTCAATTTCAAGCGTAAAATATATGATAGTATACTCTGTCAGAAGCAAAATAAATATCCATTGAGTTTAAAAGAAAAGGTTTATAACATAGAGATAAGACAGAAAAGAAAAGAAAAATTTGTGATGTGTAGTGTCAGGAAAGAAGTACAGCAGATTTCCTTGGTTTTGAAAAAATATCGTTTAAGGGTTTTTTCTAATATTCATGTGGAGAAAAAGAACGTTTGTTTTCCTGCATCCGTGGTAGTAAATACTTCAGTCTCAGCTGCTGTCAGTGTGTACCGCGTCTCCTCAGTTTAACCCTTTTGTTTATGATACTGCCTCCCGTTTCCTCTTCTCTCTTCTATCT
>NW_020872804.1:1160873-1168373 GCF_003789085.1 Penaeus vannamei | reverse complement strand
GAGAGAGAGAGAGAGAGAGAGAGAGAGAGAAGAGAGGGGGGGGGGAGGACTATGGAATTCATTCAAAAGAAAGAAAACAAGGATGACAAAGGTCACAAATGTAGTAGATAAACAAACCAGAAAGGAGACAAGGAAAAAAAAGAGCAGATTCCTTTGGCAACAGGAACACACACAAAAGTTTTTTTGTGTGTGTGGCATATGCTTCCTAAATAGTTTCATCCCTTTATAGTGATGATAAATATTAAAGCGATAAAGAAAAAAAAATCAATAGAAAGTAGAAAATGTGTATAACCCCACATACACAAGGCCAAGAAATATCATAGTTAGCGCTGAACTCCATCTCAGCACTAATGTTACGTTTTCTTTGACTCGTCCCGTTTTCTGTAATTTGCCATATCTTACCTTAACTTATTTATTTATCTTCATTTTCAGGTCGCGGCAAAGCCTGAACTGTACCCTGTGGTTGTGGTTCGTGGCGGGATGCCAGAGGTTAAATCTACCAAGTCAATGACAGAAGGAGGGCATGTTACCCATACTTCTGCCCACTGGCCTGCACCCTGTCATCATTACATCTACAGATCAGGTTAGAACACCAGACTGGGTTGGTGTATTCTCTCTTTTCCCATGTGTGTGTGTGTGTGTGTGTGTGTGTGTGTGTGTGTGTGTGTGTGTGTGTGTGTGTGTGTGTGTGTGTGCGTGTGTGCGTGCGTGCGTGCGTGGTGTGTGTGTGTTGTGTGTGTGTGTGTGTGTGTGTGTGTTGCGTGTGCGTGCGTGCGTGGTGTGTGTGTGTGTGTGTGTGTGTGTGTGTGTGTGTGTGTGTGTGTGTGTGTGTGTGTGTGTGTGTTTTCTTCATTACTATAATACTCGGGTCAAGTCACTTTCTTAAGGAGGATGTTCGAAGAGTTAAGTCGGTATATTATTTATTGTATGTTGAGGGCATGGAATATAATCTCTTTAGTATACTATTCGTCGTATGTTGTAGAGCGAATCTCAGATAGGATAGTTGTAGGGTTCTATGATGAACTTTTGTTCTAGTAAAGAGTGGTCTCATATGAACTAGGACAATATATAGTTATCACACAGGAAGTTGATAAGAAAAAGTCATTCCATCAATAATGAAAGAATTCTTCCATGTATTCCACTGTAGTTGCGAAATACTTTATCCGTAGGAAGGTAGACAATAATTTTTCACATATAGGCTAAATAAAATAATAATCCTTTGATATGTAAATCATCCACTGAAATTAAGAAAAAGATACTTCACCTATTTTTAAAATTTCCATTGAAAAGCTCTATTACAATGAAAATTTAAATACGGCTGTATTCCACAATATTTTTGGAATGGGTTATTCAACAGAAATTTAAGATATGTATATTTTCCATTACACGATAAAAGAAATACTACCACTGCCAGATAAAAGTCGGACCATAAAAAGGGCTTAATTATGTGAATTATAAGACCGGATAACAATGGATATTTCATGATAATCATAAACGATTATCTCATTAGTTTAGAAATGGTTCATTCGTCAAAAAGAAAGAAGAGGTCGTGCTAATGAAAATTTTTAAAAATATAATACTATCTTCTCCAGACCATTCGAGGGGTAACCCATTTATTCAAAGTTGGCATATGAATATGCCCCTCAAATGGCCATTTAGATTGCCGCGTTGGTCCCGTGTTAAAGCATTGGACTCCGACCCTCGTGTTGCCGGGATCAGACCCCCCCCCCCCCGTGGCAGTTGCAATAAAGGAGGGATAAGCCAAATGGCAGAGGGCTTTCTCTGCAATCTCTGGGTCCCAGGTTCGCGCCCAGTTTGCCTCTCTCGGTTAATGCAGGTTGAGTACTAGCATCAGCATGTTGGGGTCAAAGTTAGGACGGGATAGAGTGGGCAGTACCGCATTATCCCGCAGCTTAGAATACATTTTCCCCTATGGACGCGCCACGACTGTTCAAGATGACACTATCTGTGGTGTGATATGATAATGTTAATTTAGGAGTCGGCCATCGCACGAAAGAGGTAGGTAATAGACCAGAGAGAGATCAACAGACATGCCTCACTTTGGCTAATTATGGTCGAAAAAGAGTCTTGCCTTTTTTGGAAACATCGGAATGTGGTGAGACTTTTTCCTTTTCTTTTTTCTCTTTCATCTTCCAACGCCCATTTAGCCAAGGCGTTAGAAAACCTCCTCTTTTTAAAAGAAAGTTTCTGGTAATCCTTTTGAGATAGTTTATCATTCGGAGTCGATTTGTCTATTCTATATTTATCAAGTTTTGAGTATTGATGTTTGTATTCTGTCTTGCCTTTTACTTGAGATTTTATACCATGGCGGTTTCACAGCATGATTTTAGTCTGTTTATACTGATTAATGATAGATGGTGTGGGAGAATGACTCTTTTAGTCAAAGTATTCAGATTTTTTGAAAGTATTTCTTGAGAAATTTGGAATTTTGATACATAATAAACAGGATGTCATTATCCCTCACGTGTGTGTATATATATATTTTTCAAGATACACTTTTATAAGAATGTTTCCATATATTTTTTTTCCTTCATACATTTTTAAGGGGGTTTCCAGTTCCCCTTTTTGAACTACCCTATTTCCCCAGATTTTTCTCTTCTGAATGTACATTTTTTTCGGGCTCTCTATATTAAAGAACCTTTTCAAACACTTTTTTCATGTGAATGTCTCTCCTTAACCTAAGAAAAAAAAACTTCAAAATCTAATCTCATTGTGTCATTTTTCCGTGTTTCTTCTATTCGTTTCGTTCGTTTCTGGTTGACGCTTTCAGATTCTGTGCTCTGGATAAAAGTAGACTCCGACAGTCTGCAGTGGAGGCGGCGCGCCCCTAGTAGCAGAGGTAGCAACAACCAAATGTTTATACTCACACACGCACAATGCAACTCTTTTATTTTTTGGATTTTCGGTTTTCTTTGTTTGTTGTGTTTTTTTGTTTTTTGTTTTTGTTTTTTCGGTTTTCATCCATTTTGTTTCGTCTGATCGTGCTCATGACTGGCTTCTTTTGATCGTTCTAAATTTTAGTGTTTAATGTTTTTCTTCATTTTTTTATTTATATATATATATTTTTTTTTTTTTTTTTTTACATGTGTATTAACATCTTACAGTTTACAATCATAGGTATGATATGCAGTATGTGCTCAACACGCCCGCACACACATTACTTATTTTTATTTTTTTTTTTCCATTTTTAGGATGGATGTTTTGTGTACTCAGTCCTTTATGATTTATTTCGATTATTCTTTCTTAATATCCCGTTTCAATTTCCTTTTCTCTGCCTTTCTTTCCCCCCGCCCTTATTCCCCCCTTCCTTGTCTTATTTCCTATCCGTAACTTTACTCCATGTTATATGTTCTCGTTTCGTAAACCTTTATTTCGTATTCCGAATCACAATCTTTATTTCCGTTTCGATACGTATTTTTTTCTTATATGTATGTAATTTTTTTCGATTTTTTGTCGTTGTTGCTGTTCTTTCTATGTATTTTTTTCTTATGTGTAAGTTTTTATTTCTTCTTTCCATACGTTTTTTGTATCGTTGTTGGTGTTCTTTCTTTGTATTTTTTTCTTTTTTGATCCTTATTTATATAAGTTGTTTATTCCTTCTACTTTATATATCAGTGATAATATAGGCGATGGATCGAACAGCAAAAACGCAGATGTAGTTGCTAGCACAAACACTTACTTTGTACCTAATTAGATTTTTGGATACATAAACCTTAGCTTTTTTGGAGAAAAAAAATTATTCTTTCCCGTTGTCTTTTTTCTTTTTTCTCTCTTTTTTGTGTATTTAGAATCATTTTATTGTGGGGGAGTACGCGCTAGTGGTCTCAGATTTTTTTTGTGTTGTATTTTTAACGATTTATTTTTTTCTTTCTCTCCCACAAAGTAACTTATTGGCAGAAACATAAAGCGATCTTGATGGTTCTGTCCCGTAGACTGCCGTACATACATTTTTTTTTTTTTTTTTTTTTTTTATACTTGCTTTCTCTAGCGCTGCCACAGACTGCATCCCACAGACACTCGGTCGCTTGCTATAGGACCGACGAGTATCTCGTGTTTCTTTTTTCTCTCTCTCTCATTCTCTTTGTCTATCTTCGTCCGTCTTTTCCAATTCTTTGTGTTTTGTTTCGTTCTATTTTCGGACGTGTCTCGTCTGCCTGTGTCTGCCTTTTTTCTTGCTGTCTCTCTATCTGCTTCTCTGTCTCTCTATCTATCTATCTATCTCTACCCCCCTCCCCCCCTCCCTCTCCTCTCTCTCTCTCTTTCTCTCTCTCTCTCTCTCTCTCTCTCTCTCTCTCTCTCTCTCTCTCTCTCTCTCTCTCTCTCTCTCTCTCTCTCACTCACTCACTCACTCACTCACTCACTCACTCACTTCACTCTCTCTCTCTCTCTCTCTCTCTCTCTCTCTCTCCTCTCTCTCCCTCTCTCCCTCCCTCCCTCCCTCCCTCCCTCTCTCTCCCTCCCTCTCTCTCCCTCCCTCCCTCCCTCTCCTCTCCCCCTCCTCTCTCCCTCCCTCCCTCCTCTCCCTCCTCCCTCCCTCTCTCCCTCCCTCCTTCCCTCCTCTCTCCCTCCCTCCTCCCTCCTCTCTCCCTCCCTCCTTCCCTTCCTCTCTCCCTCCCTCCTTCCCTCCTCTCTCTCCTCCTTCCCTCCTCTCTCCCTCCCTCCTTCCCTCCTCTCTCCCTCCTCTCTCCCTCCCTCCTTCCCTCTCTCTCTCTCTCTCTTCCTCCCATAAAGCCCCTCTTCACACAGACACACATGGCACATTCCAGCCCCACCGTCCTGCTGACGCCCATGAGCGAGACATCAAAATAGTCTTTCTATGAGAATGAACTGCAGGCTGAAATAATCAATGGGTATCAATAGAAATGGAGTGTAGACGCTGCGACGAGCCGGCCTTTCACCCTCTAGAGTAAATCCATATCTAGCTCTAGATTTCCCGAAACAGACATGATAATTAGGCATCATAGACGTTATCAGGATGTGTTTGTCTTATCAGTTTTCCGAACGGTCTGGTAGTGATAAGCCTGCGCTGATATTCACCTGTTTTCCTTCAAAGCTTGGCTTATTGTTTTGGTTTATATTTAAGAAAAGGTTATGGATGCCCAAGTTGTTCAAGGTAATGGTGATAATACCCGAGCTTTAGTTGAAGGGGACTTATAAATATTGACATTCTGTAATGATTCATTAGAATTTTTTTATCTTGCGCATTTCTCAAAACTAAATCGTACTGTTTTATCTGAGATCTGGCTGGCTTGAAGATTATAGCTGACAGAATCTACTAGCAATACGTAACTGACGGAAATGACTGATTACATATATCTATAGGATCTTATTATCAACCCATTCTTGACAGCATCCAAGTTATTGCTGTCAACCATCAGACCGTCACAATCACTTTCACCTGACATGTTGATATCCTTTCTTCTTTCTTCTTATTCTTCATCTTCGTTTTTTTTTTTTTTTTCTTCTCCGTTTCTTCTTTTACTTCTCCCCCTTCGTCTTCGTCTTCTTCCTCATCTTCGTTTTTTCTTCTTCGTTTCTTCCTCTTCTTTTACTTCTACCCCTTAGTCTTCTTTAACTTGTTCCCTTCCCGTATCCTTCTTCTTCTCCTTCTCCCCTCCCGTCTTCTTCTTCTTCTTCTGTATCCTTATCCTCCTCTCCTTGTCCGTTGTCTCTTATCGTATCTCCTTTCTCTTTCCGCCCCACCTCCCTCCTACCACCGTCTCCCACTCCTTCGTCTGCTAACTCCCTTTGTTTTGTACCTCAGGCTCTGTATCGACGCCCGAGGGATCCCAGAGTTCCAGCTACACCTGTGGAGCCACGTTGCAGGTGAGGCGTCTGTGAGAGAGAGAGAGAGAGAGAGAGAGAGAGAGAGAGAGAGAGAGAGAGAGAGAGAGAGAGAGAGAGAGAGACAGAGACAGAGACAGACAGACAGACAGAGGGGGGGCGGAGAATGAGAGAAAATGTAAACTTGAATGTGAATGCTGACAGAAAAAAGCTCTGTGTACAAAATAGGCCTATTAAAGCATTTATCGAGTTTCAAAATCCTTCTGATTCTTATACTGATAAATCCCCAAAGATTTCGAAACTGTTGCCTTATTTTCAGTAAGGCATATTTTGTGCATAGGCGTGTTTTCTACGATTTCAATTCTTCATCGCGGATGCTGTCTCCCCTAACATACAGTCCCTTGCAGAGCGACTACGGGCGGTGCCGCGTGTCGTCCCCTGGCTGCGTGCTGGCGCTGGCCTCCCCCGCGTCCTCCGTGGGCCCTCACAACTCGGACGTGTCCAGTCTGCCGCCCACTTCGCCGCCTTCGCCGCCTGCGCCCACCTCCCCGACGTTGCCGCCCTCCCCGGCCACCAGAGAGCTTCGCGACGTCCTTCAGAAGATCAGTCAGCTTCCCGGCGCCGCCTCGCCGCCTCCGCTCACGCCCGGCCCCTCCCCGCTCTCGCCCTGCTGCCCGCCGCACTACCGCCCCTCTGACGAGGCGCTCCACCTGATGGACCGCTCCCTTCGCCGCCACTACAGTCCTCCGCCCCGCCAGCGCGCCCGGCGTCCCTTAGGGGCCTCTCTGTCCCTAGACGTCGCCGCCCCAACACGCCCGCGGTCCCTGCCCCTCACAGCCGTCACGCCCTCCTCTCCCCCCTGCCTGAACGACCCGCCTTCGCCCCTCCTCCCGGCGTCCACGTCCACGCCCAACCTGGCGGCCGCCTGGCCCTCGCCCTCGGGCCGCACCATGCTCGTGGCGGCGCTGGTCGACGGCGAGCGCGT
Organism: Penaeus vannamei; assembly: GCF_003789085.1. Taxonomy (NCBI): domain Eukaryota; kingdom Metazoa; phylum Arthropoda; class Malacostraca; order Decapoda; family Penaeidae; genus Penaeus; species Penaeus vannamei. Next base: position 1,161,583 of record NW_020872804.1, on the reverse strand, counting down.
CGTGCAGCGGCCCGCCATGGAGGGGGACCCGGAGCCGCTGGCCCCGGGCGAGGGCGACGGCGAGTGGGGCAGGGACGCCACGGACAGGCGCTTCAGGTGGAGGGCGAGGGACAGGTCGGCGGAGCGAGTGTGATGGAACAGCGAGAGAAGATTCCTCCTCCAGTCGCCTTCGTCGCCGAAGCGAGATGCAGCTGGCTTCGGCGGGAGAGAACGCGTCCAGGACAAGCCCGAAGGACAAGTACCAAAACACAAGGAATGAGCAGTGCCTACAAACACACCTCTGGTTGGCCCAGAACATTGATAATTGGGAAAGTGAAACCATAGCATCATTTCGCGAAATATAATCATTTAACTCCATATAAACGTCATATTATTGCGGCAGCGTTCGCATGCGTCTTCAAAACGTCTAAAAAAACAGCAGATGGCCCAGCGAAAATGAATGAGACAGCGTTTTAAAAGTGTAAGAAGTGTAATATTTCTTTAAAATGGTAGTGAATGAACAATGAATGCCAGCTTGTAGGATATAACAACCCACTTCCGACGACGAAGTTAGAACAATAACCAAGCGAAAGAAAAGGTCATGAGCAGTCCGGCAACTTCGCTTAAGTCAAGTCAGGTCAGCCACGCTTACCCCCCCCCCCCTCCCCCACACTTCACAAGCCACCCTTTGCCTCTTTCTCTATCCTCGCTGCCACTTCGAGGACGCAAGG
>NW_020872804.1:1150873-1155873 GCF_003789085.1 Penaeus vannamei | reverse complement strand
GATTATGTTGCTGAGTTCATATATACGAACTCGTGGCATGAAGGGAGAGATAAAACACAACGGGCGGAAACGACCTAACGGGACTGTTGTTTCCTGTCTTGTCAAAACAGCAAAGGATAAACAAAAACAGCTCTTTGTACAGATCAGACTGTGTAGTCTACACTATCGAGAAACATGATTCTGAATGTAATCACCCCCTGAAGCATTCCTTTAAGATTTACGTTGCTTACGAGGTCACGAAAAGCTGGTTGTACAAAAATCGAGAGTTCATGGCTATTTCTAATTCTGGAAAAGTGTCTGAAAAAAGACACGAAAACGGGTTAGTATATTTAAGATGGCTAATGATCTTTCTATCTGTCGTGAAATTTAGTTCCAGAAAAAAAACGCAACATTAAACCTACTGTATCATTCTGAATTCACTCGCAATGTAAAATGTACACAAGTGGTGACAAGAACCTTTGACGAAGTACGGCTCCTCACTGTGCACCACTTCGCCTTTGGATTGGGAAAACACCCTTTTACAATAACTGTCATTCATATTCAGTCGGGGCCATATACGTACTCATATAGGTCTATGGACTTGGCCTATGCGGTATTTTTGGCCTCGTGCAGTCCGCTCTAACATCATGTTTTCTTTGTTTTCTCTTGCTCTCTTTCCTCTGTCATATTCCTTCTTTTATGCGGACGTATCTTTATAAAGAGCGATAGTTGATGTTAGAATGACATTTCCAAGTGATTCCCTCAGCCGTATATTGCTATACGTGAATCTCAGCTTTATTTGTCTTTCTTTTCATATTCTTACAAAAGTGAATAGAGAAGCAGGTAAAGAATGAATAAATAAATGAAAAAAAAAAGTTGGTCATATTTCAGGTTATCGATAATTTGGTTTTCTATTTGAAGGTGTTCATCTGTTCAAGATTTTGTGTGGATGTTATAAGCAGAATTATCATTTCCTTTGTCTTTGCCTTTTGTCTTTTCTTCGCAGGGTACTGTCGGGGGGGGGGGGCATGGAGTAATAAAATTTTTGACTTCGAATTAATCTAAACTTTATCTCACCTACATTACCAACATGTAATTATCTCTCACATCAATAAATTAATCTTTCCATAGTGTCCTTTTCCCATAGCTACTGACACCATCACACTATTCATAACTAAGAATAACAATCTGAAACAAAGACAGCCTCTGAGCGGTGCCACAAAGATTATCATATATTGCTCGGGACCACAGAATGAAAAAGGTTGGGAACCAATGCCATAGATCTTCAATTTACCAATATCAAACCTAATTCTGGTACTATGATGCTTCTTTAACTTTCACCATCATCATCATCAGTTAGTGATTACTGTGTATGTCATTTCCTTGGAAAATATGCGTTTTGTTCCATTTATGCGTGACATAATATTTCTACAGTAAGACAAAAATTATTTGTTTAGCGCCATCTTACTGTTCTCGATTCCTTGTATTGAAAGGGTGTATATGTGATGATAACTCTGTATTGTTTGAGAAAGTCGCGTATAAACACACGTCCTTCTGCCTCCTTCAGCCAAAATGTACCAGCCACCCGCTTCGATTTCTGCGTTTGAGTCACATTGGATAACGAGAAAGTCCTTCGTATTTAGGTTCTTTTTTATAGATTGGGTAAAGATATTTTTTCACTTAGCTGTAGGGGTTATCGGCAGATTTTGAAATTCGGCTGCAGTTCCGACTAATACTATTTCTAACACTTATTTTTAACAAACCTTCAAGCTATTCCATTTTTGTGTTTGCCAGATTTCACCTTCAGATTTTCTCGGCTAAAGCAGGGATATGCTATATACAAAGTTGTATTTCATGTATTAGTCTATTTATTTCTACCCGAATCTATGAACTGTTCGGGTCTACCATGTGTCGTCTATGAATTCCCCATTGTATTCATATTTTAAGCGTTGATAACTTCTCCGCATCCCCTAATTTCGATATCTGAAAAGCAGACCGCTGTTATACCGAGCCATAACCGACATGTATGTAAACTGGATTTGGTAGCATCATCCTACGTACATTAAAAAGCAGAACAAAACTGGCGGCGTCCGTGTCTTGCCCCTGACCATCTGACACTGAAGCAGGTAGTCACTCGCCATAGAACTGATCCTACAAGGTATGAGCAGGTAGTAACAGATTGCATGTTATTAGTAGCTGATCGACCTGACCTGACTTCTGTATGCCTATGTATGTGAGCGCGAACGCGAGAGCGTGTGTTTGCGTGTGTACACACATGTATGATACATGTATACATGTGTGTGTGTGTGTGTGTGTGTGTGTGTGTGTGTGTGTGTGTGTGTGTGTGTGTGTGTGTGTGTGTGTGTGCGTGTGTGTGTGTGTGTGTGTGTGTGTGTGTGTGTGTGTGTGTGTGTGTGTGTGTGTGTGTGTGTGTGTGTGTGGTGTGCGCGCGCGCGTGTGCGTGTTTGTATATTTGTATATATATATTTATATATATATACATACACAAACATGTGTGTATATATACATATATATATGCATATATATGTATATGTATGTGTATATATATGTATATATATAAATTTATATAATATATGTCTATGCACACACACATACACACACACACACACACACGCACACGCACACGCACACGCACACGCGCATACACACATACACACACACACACACACTCATACGCACACACACACACACACACACACACACACACACACACACACATATATATATATATATATTATATATATATGTGTGTGTGTGTGTGTGTGTGTACACACACACACACACACACACACACACACACACACACACACACACACACACACACACACACACACATATATATATATATATATATATATATATATATATATATATATGTGTGTGTGTGTGTGTGTGTGTGTGTGTGTGTGTGTGTGTGTGTGTGTGGTGTGTGTGTGGCCAAAAATATGATATGACATTTAAGCTGAATTTCGTGATCCGGCCTCACATCCCTGCGCACTTACCTCATAAACGCCGGTACTTTGAGTGCATTTTACTTCAGAAGAAATACTCCTTTAACGCCCAACATATACAAAATCCCTCCTTTTAAATATACAAGAAAACAATATGATTAGAACATCTCAGTTCTGCTGAGAGAAAGAGAGAGAGAGAGAGAGAGAGAGAGAGAGAGAGAGAGAGAGAGAGAGAGAGAGAGAGAGAGAGAGAGAGAGAGAGAGAGAGAGAGAGAGAGAGAGAGAGAGGGGGGGGGGGTGCATGTTGTGTTCTATACAGACCTTGAGTGAGATAAGAGACAATAGATTGAGTGAGGGAGGAGGTAGCAACAACAATAAAAAATCTTATCCCATGAGTAAAAGGTTCATGTAAAATATAAGCTTATATAAAATAAACGAGCAGTAGAAGCATCCCAGAATGCAATGCGCGAGAGCAAACCCAACCCAGAGAAATGAAAACAAAAGGCAAAACAAAGGAAACTGCAACCAAGCAAAATCCTCAAAGACAAAGAAGTGAAAAAGAAATGGCACAACCAAAATGAAATCAAAACATCACCAAACCCAAAACCAATACCACTTTCCTTATAGTTCGTCCTGTGATTCTGTGGAACTCCAGGAAAACAAATAAACCAAAGGCAAAGCAGACCGAGTGGAAAACAAAACAAAACCCAAGCAACACCTGCAAGTAGCAACAACAAGCAAAACATCAACATCAACAAACAAGAAAATAATAAATACAACACCCAAAACGAGAGAATAACCAACCCAAAAGCTTCCATACAAAAAGACACACCAAACAAAGAAGCCCAAGACAAAAACAAAAACAAAAGCACATGTTGGCATCCCTTCGCGGAGCAGTCTCTCCCTCGGAAGAGTTTCCTCCTTCAGTTCCCTTTCCGTCGCGCCAAGGTCGTGTCTTCGTCGAGTGGTGAGGCTCAAAACCCCCGCTTTTCTTAATGCTTAAAACTACCAGTACCTTATTTTTGAAATCTCTGTCTTTTAATGTACGAGACCACTGGTTTTAGGAACACAAGAACATCATTTCTCCGAAGGGTGATGTTTCGATGAACATTTTTTTTTTGAAAGCACCAAAGCAACTTCTTTTAAAGACAGGGCAATTATACCTGTTTTGTATTTTTTCCTTCCTGTTATCAGAAGCAAAGCAAGTTTAGATTATTTCACCTAAACGAAACGGGAAGTTTTGTATTTTAGTTTGTATTTTTCAACGTTTTGTATGATATGTAGTCTGTCCGTGTTTACGTTTTTGTTGTGTTTTTATATGCCTATTTCATTCCATTGTTTTTTCCGATAAATGATAGCAGAGTTTTTGCTTTGATTTCAAGTGAATATATTATGCTAGCATTATTCATTATTGGATGTTTCAGGTGATTAAAGAAAAAAAATCGATTGTTCATTGAAAATGACTGATGTAGGGAAAGTAGCTGGATTATTATAAGTTGGAAATATATACAATTATCACAGTTTTCATGATTTGTATTGATAAGATAGTCTCAGATTAATCATTATAGTCACCATTGTTCAGTTCTTTTGTTAACTTGTTGTGTGCTAATTCATTGGATGCTAAATTCTTGTGATTTTGCTTATTTCTTTACATTTTGGCAGACAATTGTTTCCATGTTTAGAGTTAATTTGTTTTTAGAAAGTGATGAGTAGTTAAAGATATGATTGTAAGCAACATGTTTATGAGTGGGAACCTCTAGGCACCACTTGAGAATGAATTTGAAAAGTTTTGTTATCCTGTAATCTAACAAAGGTATGGTTTCAGTTTCATATAGCCATATGGTACAAGTTAAACTTTGCCTGTAGTGGATATGATGAAACAAAATTAGTTACTTTTCCTCTATGGCATTTCCTTTGCAAGTTTTTAAGAAAAAGATTCTGGGTAATTTTACAGAATAGTTCTGCCAAGCAGATTGTGATGATTTTGGCATTGGTGGATTCCTCTCACTTTCTACAATCCAAATATATACAAATTATGGTGTGGAAACC
>NW_020872804.1:1128373-1140873 GCF_003789085.1 Penaeus vannamei | reverse complement strand
TATATAAAGGAATATATTTCTGTTTCTTGAGTAATGTTTTCCTTTCTTTATCTAGGGACATCAGTGTATACAATGTCAAGAGAAGAACTTGGGGAAGACCTGGAGACGATAAAGCGCCAGCAAGCAGAAACGCGTCTCAGACTTAGCTTAGCAAATAGACACATAAGTACATTATATTCACAGGTTCGTTTAAGAATTTTATTCCTATGCTTGATTGTTTTTACTTATATTTTACATATTTATTTAAAGTATAGTGTTTTCTTAGTATCTGATATGATCATGCAAGATGGTATTACTGTTAGTAAGCTGACATCTGTCTTAATTAACTTTTTATTTTCATAGGTGCAAGATTTGGAGGTGCAATTCAAAACGGCTATTAAGCATAAAAAACACTCGGCAAGGTATAATCTACGGCAGAAGCTAGCTGTGATTATGGGCCTGAAAATTGTATATCTTAATTATTGTGCTGCCAAATCACAGGAACTAGAAAGGATTAACCAGACTCTTGAGCGCTTCATTGGCCGTCAGGAGGAGGCTATGGACACAGACACAAATGAGGAGCCTAGTCTTTCCATGCTCGAGATGTAAAGTGCTAGCAACTTGAAGATTTATTTTAGTGTGTTCTCGTCTATTTCTGATGTTTTGCGATGTGATTAGGAGGAAGGAATTACATGTTTTGTTGTAGTATATTTCAATATATATTTATTTATTCTTTGGTGTGTGCTCTTTTTTTCTTTCTTTGTCTTATGTAGAGAAATTAGTTGCAAAAATGGTTGAGTCAGATAGTGAGTATGAGGAAGAAGAGACTCTGGTCTTGGTAGAACTTCATGGAGTCATTGATTCCGAGATTTTTGCACAAGATTCCTTTGACAAATTCAAGATTCTCGCAATCGAGTCGGAAAGTCCCATCCTGCAAGTTGAGAACTTCGTCTTCACTGGGGAGTATGACCACACAATGGGGACAGCTGTCATCTTTGAGGAGGAGGAAAAGAAAGTGAAAAAGTGTGATCCAGTGTTCTGCAAGAAGCCCACCCGGATGCTCAAGTATGTATGCAAAACCAACAAGAAACTCAATATGAAACGGGTCTTTGTCTCGGAGAAATCAGAGGGGAATGCAGTGAAGTTGAAAAAGGAGAGAATGGAAGAGGGAGAGAGGGAGGAAGCAATGGATTTCTCAGCAGAAGAGGCATCGGGAGGGCTGGAGCCAGGGAGCGAGCAGCTAGATGGAGACAGGGAATACTCAGGTGGATTTATATCAAAGGAATAATGTATATTCTCTATTAACATGTATGTATTTCAAACCTTGGCAATGAACGGAAGTATTTTAAAGGAATATTTCTCTGTGATTGTAATTTGTTTCATGTCATGTACCAGAGTTTGAGATGTAATTTATTTATTGTATCCTATTTTTAGTTTTGATTTAATAATTAGTAATAATGTTATATTGCTAAGTGAAATGTACTCATAATGCAGAAATTCCCATTGTGTCTTAGCTCTAATGTTATTGACACATGGAGTGCTCTCGGTTTACTTTAAATACTCTTCACTTCCATCATCTTCATCTTGTCTTTCTTTAAGTTTACTTTCACCCAGAATAGTTTCCAATAGTTTCCAATGTAAACTGTCAGGCTGAATTAATGACTATTCATTAAATGTAGTTATACATTATGTTGTCTGTAAGATCTAAAGTCATAAAAATTAGCACTTACCACCATTTATTTTAACCTTTTAGAATATAATGGATCCTAGAATCATGAACTGTTATTACAGATCCACAGTTGATTTAAAGGTACTGTTTTTGGTTCACTGATTTTCTTATATTTATGTATTCCTTTCTAGGTACATTGCATTACACACCTCAATCATGACATGGCAACTGTTAACTTAAAGCAAAAAGGTCCTTCTAGTGCAGGGGGGTCAAAGTGGTTAATATTGACCCCTAGGGATGGATAGGACTATCCAAGGGGTCAATAAATGCCTGGGGGTCAAAAGGGTGTCAGTTAATGCAGGGGTTGTTTGTTTTGGGTTTGAAAGCTGACTTTCATACAAGAAATGACAATGCATGAAATATAACTTACTGATACATGTTTCTGATTAATATATTTGTTTCTATTGTCTATTTATTTTATATAATGTTTAGTTAAATAATAATTATATAGTCAAAATAATTTTGCCATTAATTGGAAGCACAAAACAATGGACCATTTTTAAAATGCTGTTTTCCACACAAATTGATTACGTTGATTTTTTTTTTTTTTCTTTTTTTCTTTTTTTTTCTTTGATGGTACTATATTGTTAACGGTTGCATTTTATTTTTGTAATTTTTTAATACATTTTAGCTTAGTGTTAACTTTATTTTGATAAGCAGTTCCAGTTGCTAATGTATATGGAAATGTCACATCTACTTTATCATTTGTAAGATTTATTTATTTTTTGTACATGCCTGTGAGTCAATGAGAAATCAAGGAGTCCATGAATGTGTCAGTGGTCTAAAAAATTTAGGGATCCTGTTCTAGTGTAATGCCCTTAGTAGATACTTGGGAACTGACACTTTTAAGTATTCTTTTTGAACATAACATTGACTATAAATGGGAAGGAATTGTTTTCATCCTGTTTACATTTTGTCATCTGAAATACTGTTAGAATGACACAACGAATAATGTCATTGTTAATATCAGAAAACATCACAGTTTTCCCACCAGGGCAGTCATTTTTGTCATTATTCAAAATCAATTTTCAAAAGGTGGTGGTGAATAAAAATCTGTTAGTATTCTTTAGCAGTATCACATGAAATGTCAATGTTAATGAAGTAGATATTTTGCAGTGGCCAGCCTTTATCTAAATTGGGCCTGAAGATGTTTTCTCAGTATAAAAGTGCTGGCCAGTAAGACCCGAAATTCTTAAATCAGGATTTTGAAATAACAAATTTTTCTTAACTAGTTCATCCAACAGCCTGGTTAACAAACTAGCCATTTTTCTGAAGACATTTTGGTGACTGGCTAGTTCAGTGGTAGTGTACAGAACTTGGATGACCTGCATTTACGCCCAGCCTAAGGCACGAGAAAGTCCACTGTTGCCTGGGGTGGTTCACCAGCTATAGTTTCCCTACTCCAGACATAGCCAGCAATGATTCAGATTCCATGTGGGTGATCTTAGCACTATAGTTCTAGCACTGCACATTTGCTGTCACTCATTAGTGGTCATTTACCTTGAAACTTTAAAATGTTATTCCATATTTATTAGCTTTAATTACTCAGGAAACTTTCTCATATATATGATTGAATAATATTCTCAATGACAGACCTATAACCACATGGAATGAATGTAAAAAGGTAAATGCTGAACTAGCTTGAAAATGTAATTGTCATTAACAGAATAATGACACATTCACCCATACCTTGGGGGATAGCAATTACAAATGTCGTGCCCCCTGTGAGTTTAGTTTGTTAATTGCCATCACACATAGCTCCAGAAGTAGAGTCACCAAAAAGTCATTTACAGATCATAGTTATCATACCTCTTTACCCTTTTCCTCAACTTTAGGAAATATTCTTTTTTTGATATTGCAATCAGTATTGTTAATAATATTGCAATAATTATTATGTTAATAATAAGGATAATAGTATCGGTGAATATAACATTTGAAAGAAAAACAATACCCCAAAACTTGTGGAAAGTGGAAAACAGGTGAGATCATGTAGGTTTACTAGTTGATTCTGTGGTAGCTTTGTACTTGCGGAGCCATGCATGTGTAAATGGTTAATTGTTGAAACAAATAAATGTGCTAAACATCAAAGTTCATATAGCAATATGGTAAAGTATTCTGGGGAAAAGAGTTAAAAATGAGTTGACGATTAGAATAAAATGTTAGATGTCAAAGGATATAGACTGATATATAGATAGTATGAAAAGGGTAAAGAGGGAGTGCAAAAGAAGTAAATGAGAGATTAACAAAGGAAAGGGTTAAGGGTATAGAGCAATTAGATGATATAGTATGTTGCTTGGGAAGCAAGAGGAACATTGTTTTAGAAAAACTTGCAAAAGAGCTATTATGAAACAATCAACGGGTAATACAGGTAGAGATAGCTATTGGAGAAATAGCAGGAGAATAATCTGTGGAATAAGATAAGGTAACTGGGGAAGGTGGTGAAGTATCAGGAAGAATGTCAGGAGGGGAGGGATACAGTGAAGGACACTATTGTAATAGAAGGGATTCACGTGAGCATCCAGGTGGGGAAGGTAAGGATAATGGAGAATGAAGAGGGAATGGTGCATATGGAGGAGAGGATGGGGTGTGTTTGGAAAGAGGTGTAGGGAGGAACTTGCGGGGGAGGAGGATGGATATCGGAAAATACTTTGAATATAGAGGGATTAGAGGGTGGATGAATGGGCAGAACATTCTCCATGTCTTGAGAATTTTCGGAGGTCTTCAAGAGTTTCTGGACAGGTAAGGTGGGGAGGTCTGAGAAACAAATGTTTTCTTATGAGGAGGATATGAGGATATGATATTCTTATGAGGGGATACCTGTTCGAGGAGCAGAGGAAGAGGGTGTACTGGGAGATATGCTGAGACATCTTGAGAAGATAAGAGTTTTAGAATTGGTAGAGAGAGAAAAACCTCATCATTGTGCTTCCTGTCTGGACTCACGTGTAGTGAGGCCTAGTTTGAATCTGAGAACTGCTACCTCACATTCAAGCTTATAGGCAGAGTAGCTCCTATGAAATACATTATTGGAGCCATCACAGTTGACACGTGTATGTACCTTAGCAGGGCAGTTTGAACGGTCATGACCAGGTTAGGTACTTAGGTGTGCGTTTGGCTGGGTGCCCTAAATGCCAACATTTCTGACACTATGAAGAGGTCAATATGGTCAGACGGGGCAGGACACTCCACTATCGTACTCTTCATGGGGGAGGTCATGTCACTTATCTTGTTAGTATCAGTGTAACTGGTAAGGATAGTGTAGCACTGTACTGCCTCTATCATAGTCAACAAGGCAGGCAAGTAGGTCATTTTCACAGTCTGACCGGTTCTTGTAGATAGGACAATCAGTCAGGGAGATGAAACAATCATGGTAAAAGTATGAAGAGTGAGGTCAGTTAGGTTAGTGTACGAGCTTGTAACTCCAATTTAACTGAACAATTAGAATGGTACGAAAGGGAACTTTGCCTACTTGTTTTTGGAGACATTGTAGGAAGAGAAGGGTATTGTCTGAGGAAGGGGCTGTAGGGGGAATCATAAAGAATAGTTCCTATTTGACCGGGCCAAAGAGAGTAATCAAAAGGTTTGCAGAGGTGGAAGCAGTAGAAGGACAAGGGCAGGAGGATGATGGGGTTAGGTAGTATGGTGGGGAGGAGGACAATAAGGATGAAGAGGGGGGATGGGGTAGACAATGAAAAAGACTGTTGGGAGAGAGGAAGGGGTGCTTTCTCTAGGTTGAGTAATGACCTAGGTGGGTTAGAGTTGTCAGTAAACATTGAGGAGGGAATTTTAGTATCAGTGGTTGGAGCCAATGATACTAAAACCAATGACAGGCTATTCAATGAAGTGTCAAGCCTTCATTTAATGCCCCTAATAAGATTTGATTGGCCATGGTGAGCTTTAAATGAATGGGCAAAAGAAACAGCCTATCAAGGTCCCCACCGTGACCATGGCTCCCAAAGGTGATTCAAAATGGGTGGACAGATAAGGAAAGGGGGAGAAGATTAATGAGGCAAGGGCTGAGGCCCAATGTAAGAGTAATCTCCCACCAGTAATGGATTGGGGGGGGGGGGGATGTATGTGTAAATGCATTTCATGGTGAACATATGTTCTTATCAGCATTAAAAAACAAAAATATTAAGCTTGGATACAGTTCTATACTGTCAGTGTCATTGAAAATGTGATGCATAAATTTAACCAACACTATTTGAGAAAAGGAGTTTGGAATACAAGTAAATTTTTTCACTGCTGATGAGAATGTCTAGATTTAGTAATAGCTCTCATCTGCATTTCATTACAAAGTCATCATTTATTCCATGTCAACAGTTGTTGCTAATTCCGTACACAGAATTTTAGAGGATAGCAGTCTGAAAAATAGGTAGGGGTAGTTGATTTTATTAGAAAATTACATTTACATTTATACACATTACCTAACACAAATGTAAAAGTATGGAAAGGAGTAGAAAATATGTATATATATTCTGATTACTGTACAAAATATATATTTTATTTTGGATGTACACAGACAAAAGTAACTGAGCTTGTGATCATGCTGAATTCTTTGGATGACCTATACAAGGATATTATGATTGACAAAATCGAAAAAAAAAAAGAAGAAATTACAAGCACTGGTAAATAGTTGAGTATATTTTTATCTCTTCTTGGTCTTAAATCTCTCAAACTCAATGACCTGCTTGACATGAGACTTGGCTATTTTCTCCATATTGCGACTGGTTGACCCCTGGCCGATGACATCAAGGGCAAAGGGTCGGCAGACAGTGAAGAGCTTCTTAAAGCACACCTTAAAAAGAGGATCCTTCATTTTTATTCCCTCTTGGTCGAGAGCCTCCACTACTGCCATTCGGAGTTTCTGGTGATAGATGGGTGGGAAAGACGGATTAACCAATTTGTAGGTTGAGCTTGTTGCTATTAATTTTGTCAACTTTGTTACTACAGTTCTTATACTTTATTATTATTATTTCTGTTACTTAATTATGTTTACTGAAAGAACAATCTTTAGTTGACTTGCTGTTGACATACTAATAAATTTTGGGTATGTATGTGAATCACAGCAGATACCTTTATTAATGAAAATCAATATTTCAAATAAAGAGAAAGAGGAAGCAGAACTGGACAAAGTAAAAACAACAGAAAGACAAGCAGAAAAGAAGGGACATCACTATCAAAAATGCCTGAAAAGATGATGCTTACCTGTTTATGCAAATCACTGAGATCAGCTGGTTTGGGATACCTCTTGCTATGTGGATTGGCACTCCTGAGAGGCCCTCGAGCAGCTGAAGGTTGCAACAGGTCTGAGGGCTTCATAAGATTGCCTAGACCTGCAGATTTCCTACTTCCGTCACCTGATTTGCGAGGAGACCTAGAAGAGATTTTTTTCAGTGATTAATTCAGTAATTTTGTTTTGTTTGATACTTCATTAGGAAAGCTTCTATAAAAGGTTTTACTGAGTATCTCTTATCAAGTATAAACAATATCATTATATATTACAGTATTGATTGTGACTATAGTCTAATCTGTACAAACTTACCTCTTTGACATGTTTTCTGACTGCTTTGGGTGCTTGCGAGGAGACCTTCTCAGGACTTGCCCCGGCTGCCTTGAGCTGTGGTCACTCTTTAGACTTGCATTGTCTGCATCATTTAGTCTTGCACTGTATCTCTTCCCAGTTCTACCTTGGTCCTCCTTGGTAGATTTTGTGGCTTTCTGGTCTTTATCTTTACTATTAAAAGGGAGGTAAAAAAAAAAATTATTAAAAATATAATAGATATAAAAATGAAATAGGAAAGGCAGAGAGCAGTAATGGTAAGAGGTTGAAGTATGGCTTATATATTTACCTGGCAAGCTTGTGGGATGATACAGTGACATAGGCAACTTCTTTGTCTTGGAAGACTGTACAAGTAGATGCAGTCTCTTGTCTGATATATCGAGCCCTAACCTGGTTGCAATGCTCGGCGAACTTTTCATGTCGCTCGTCTACATTGTAACTGTGAATTTTGAGAAGCAGATGAAGGCAGATGCTAATAATGATGAATGTGAAATAAAGAAAAATAAATAAGAAGGAAAAAAAAAAAAAAACATGAAATTTGTCTTGGGTCAGTTGAAAGAGAAAGCAGGCTGCTGATGGATATTTTTAGAAATGTTATAATTCATATCATGGAATTCCTATATGAAACTGTTATAGGTTATGATCTAGAAAAGAGTAGCCAAATATCTTACAACATAAGGAAGGGATACAAAACCTTTAACAAGTGAAAACTACATCATACTTAGTTCACTTATTCCATTTCTTTTATCATCCACCTTTCACATTCTGAAATTTTGCTTATGACCTTTTCTCTTTTCCTGGAATACATATTACATAAGGACACTAATTACCCAATGTAGGTCCCTTCATAACTTACTAAATGCCATGGTGTCGTGCGTAGAGAGCTTCTGGCCAAAGCAAACCCTTCACTTCTTGCAGAGACAGCTTGCTTTTGAAAGGGTATGGGCCACAGGATACTGTGGAAACAATAAACGGATGCAATAATCAAATGCATTTTGTTTGATTATATATATATATATTATATATATATATATATATATATATATTGTATTCCAGTTTTTTTCTATGTATGCATTCTATGACAATAATAATAATATGATTAGAAAAAGCTTATTAGGTGTTCTGAAGCTTTTTTTTTCTCAATCATATTTTTAAAAGAAATTTTATTAAAAAAAAAAATAATAATAATAATAAATAATAATAATAATAATAAATAAAATTAATAAAAATAACAATAACAATAAAAATATAATAAATAAATAAACAGAAAAATGCTTACTTTGTATTGGGTTTCAAAGAGGGAAAGAAAAACAAGAGGTCAGGGATGACTCATCTACCTCTTGTTGAACAAAGCAAGTACAACTGAACTATTTATGAACATAAAATCATTCAGGTGATAATGTAATTTTTGTCTTTCTGATGTCATAACTGTAGCACAAAACATAACCAGCCATTTTTCTAGGACCACTAAAATACTGGGCTTACCATGTTTGGTCATTCTTTGCCGAACTCTTTCAGAAGGCTGCCCACTTTTGGTGAAGAGCTTCGTCAGCTGTGCAGCTTCAAGTGTAAGTATGGCATCTGGAGGAGGTGGTGGGGCCAGACCTCCTAACAAATCACCTGAAAACAAATAAATATCTAAAATAACAAAGAAAGAAGTGTTACTTCCAGCAGATTACCCAAACAGATACAGACAAACATACAAGAAAGAAAGAAAAAAAATACCTACCAGCTTGATGCTTGGCTTGCAGACATCTCTCTGCCTCTATTTCTGCTTCAGCTAAAGCTACATATTCTGGCCACTGTGTGGTGCTGATGCTGGTCTCTGCAAGAATAGAGAGGGAAGTCATTTCATTGTAGACAATCAGCTTACAATGTTAATAATTCACTTCCTAAGTTCTTGAAGCCACAAACTCGATTTGGACATTTAACCTGTTGGATCTGGGTGATGTGACCATTACTTCCTAAAAAAATTTGGCTGAGGGCCAAGTGACAGAAATGTGCCATCATGGAGATATTTGGTTTGATGACTGGCACAAAGTAAATATGCAGTAATGAAAGATTCAGCTGAAGGCCAGGGAGAAGACTAAACTTGGTGGGCATTTAGGAAGGGCTCTTGGATTATTTCCTCAGGTAAACAAGGGTGGAATGAACCATTTGTGAGCTATACATGGAAGAGCACCAGCTACAGGGAGAACACTACTTCCATGCTCAAGATCCTATTCCTACCTGCTGTGTCAGGCAATGTGGATTCGTTACAGAAAATTGAATATGAAAATATCAAAAGATGACAAATAACAAAATGTTACTTATTGTTACTGATATTGTATTGTAGACCAGTTAGAGAGTTGATGTGGAGTCTGCACAAGGAAAACAGTCTTATCTCCATCTTGATGCAGTATATCAAATGATAAGTACAGATCTTGAAAAAAGAAAAAAGAAAAAAAACAAGCTTTACAGAAAAGCTGCTAATTACAAAATGGAGTGCTGACATTGCACGTGTTCAGTGGGCTGTTCTACAAGTCCCACACCTGGTAGAGTTGCCTCTCAAGGAAGCCTAATGGCCAGATTTTTAACCACATGTGGTTAACACAGCACCCAGATCCAACTGGTTAATGTCTGTTCAGTATCAGACAAAAATATAGAAAAATTAGTACATTAGCTAAGTCACCATCAAAATTACAAAAGAATTTTTTACTGTACCTGGCAAGACAGGTAATGTATTTTCTGGCAACTTAGCAGGATGTGCTGGCATCAGCAATAAACATCTTAGTAGTTCCTCACTGGCTGCTGCTTCCAGCTCTCTTCTTGTTTCTTCATCCAATTCATGTACAGGTCGACCAGCTCGAGCTAAGCGGCCACTAATCTGAAATGTCAAAAAATAAACAAATAGATATATTAATAAATAAATCAGTAAACAACAAACACAATCATAAGATAATATAAAAGGAGAAGAAAAAAAAGCTACAAAATGCTGGATATCATCTGCCAAAGTGTAGATCATCCTTGGTAATTCTGCAGGGTGTTATGAACTAACAGCTTCACTCAACAAGCTGAGGCTTCTCAACCAAGATACAGACCTATGCCCACTGAACACCATAAAATGCTCTTATTATCAATTAAAAACATTATAATAATTATCAAATTGATAATAACATTACTAACAGTAATACAAGTTAAAAGAGAATACTTTTAAAAATCAAGAAAAAGGATAAACAGGTGAGATAAGAGGTACTAGTAACTGACTCCTTGGTAACTAAGCATGTGTAGATCCAATCTGGGGAAAGATGATTAATAAACTAAACTCACAGTGGGAATGACATGTATGTACATCTCATCCCAAGTGGCTAATGAACTACGAACTGTATTCATGTTGACAAATGTGGAAAGGTATGAATGAGAACGAATATCTCTTGTATTGTGAAGATATTCGTTCTCATTCATACCTTTCCACTAATGAACTACATATGTTATACACCTGTCAGTACCTGTATTTATCTTTCCATTCTTATGCCATTTATGCATCAATTACCATTCTGACTTTTTAGGTTGTTCATCTGAAGAACAAAAAAATTACTTTTCTTCTTCGTTCATTTGTTCTCCCTAATCCTTCCAAATGCATTCCTGCAACTTGCATAATTATATTTCATTTAAATCAGTGCAATGTGACAACGGGGTACCAAGGGAATGGGAGGATGGGGGTATTTGTAGGGGGTTCTACATACACCATACATTACGACAATTCTTATTTTACACTTAAAACTTTTATACTATATTCATTCAAAAGGAGAAATGAGACAGGGTTAAACTGCTTATATGTGATTACCTCAGAGAGACAAAGAAGCACTAAAGGGTGGGGAAATGGGGTGGATTTGGGTGGCTGCAGCTGGAAGAAACTTGCTGTAAAATTGCGTGAAAATAGGTTCTGCTTTATTGTAGCCACTCAGATCAGCCCTTTCTTTCTTATCTTTTTTTCTGAGAAGCCTCAAAACCTTTTATAAGTATTTCATTCCAAAAATTAAAATATGAGTGAAAAGTTGGGCCAGAAAATTATTTACTTTTTAATAAAATCTAGCTTGCTTTACCTGAATACACTGTAGTGTTAGCAGATAAAATACAAATATGATACCTTTCGGGTGGCTGCTTAACTATTCAACCAGCTCTACAATTCCACTATTCTTCTAAACTTCTCTCATTTTAAAAAGTCCAACTCATTTCAAAGTTTGTCTTTGACATTTCAAAAAGGTAATGATATGATAAATAAATTAAGACTTGTTCAAACTCAAGTCATTAACTCTTGAAAAAAGGCAAAATTCCATACCTCACAGGACACATTTCAAAGAAAGTAAAGCATCTGGTATATCTCAGAGTTGACATAAATCATATAGCCATTACAAGTTGCCTATCATACATGAGAGGTCAGCTTATTTACAGAGAAGCATATTATCAGAAACATCTGTTGCCATAGAGCCTATATTTTCTACATTCAAAACACTGAAAAAAAAAAAAGGATATAGTAAAAAATAAGACAAAATATGAGAGAGAGAAATGAAATTATATATATATATATATATATATATATATATATATATATATATATATATATACATATATATATATAATATAATATATATATATATATATATATATATATATATATATATATATATATATATATATATATATATATATATATAAATATATATATATATATATATATATATATAATATAATATATATATATATATATATATATATATATATATATATATATATATATATATATATATATAATATATATATATATATATATATATATATACATAAATATATAAATATATATAATATATATAATATATATATATATATATATATATATATATATAATATATATATATATATATATATATATATATAATATATATATATATATATATATATAATATATATTATATATATATATATATATATATATATATAATATATATATATATATATATATATATATATATATATACTATATATATATATATAAATATATATATATATATATATATATATATATATATAATATATATATATATATATATATATATATATATATATATATATATAATATATATATATATATATATATATATAATATATATATATATATATATATATATAATATATATATATATATATATATATATATATATATATATATATATATATATATATATATATTAT
>NW_020872804.1:1110122-1128273 GCF_003789085.1 Penaeus vannamei | reverse complement strand
TAAAATGAATTAGCCAATTATCAAGTAATCCTATTCAACCAGACTTTACATATTTTGGGAAAGTCAAATAATGTCATTTCTATCACAATTTAAGGACACATTCATAAAAGTTGCCAAACCTGTTTAGGATCTGCTCCCAATGCAGGCTGGCCACTAATGCACTGCACAACACATTCAGGGAGAACCATGGAACTCCCTGTTCCTTCTTCAGTGACTGCCAGCTGACCTCTCCACATGGTGCTTACAATAGTCTCTATTATCTTGGGAAAAGAAACAAAGCCATTGTAAACAGTAGTATTCAATTTCATCACATATACATATACATATATATATATATATATAATATATATATATATATATATATACATATACATATATATATATATATATATATATATATATATATATATATATATATATATATATATATTAATATATATATTATATATATATATATATATATATATATATATATATATATATATATATATATATTATATATATATATATATATATATATATATATATATATATATATATATATATTATATATATATATATTATATATATATATATATTATATATATAATATATATATATATATATATATATATATATATATATATATATTATTATATATATATATATATATATATATTATATATATATATATATATATATAATATATATATATATATATATATATATCACTATACTACAAAAAACAATGTTGAAAAAGAGCAGTCCTTTACTTCAAACTATCCATCCCTCTCATATCCTGGAATAATGCAGTTTATGCAACTCACCTGAGAACAGCCTGAAGTGATATGAAGCGTTAAAAAGTCTGGCCATTGACACTAATGTTTGATTGCACAAGATATATACAAGCCACCAAAGTGCCATTGTTCAAGCCTTCTTAAACTGCCATAAAAACTCTGGAACTTCACTGCAGGATAATAAAAGAAGCCTTAGATGGGATTTGTGGCAATATTCAAAGTAATATGAAAGTAATAAATATACAATATAAGTATCAATTACCATATTATCATATTTTATCATAGATGTTTTCCTGTTTTTTTTCCTCATCTTTCTAACTGTATAATACAGCCTTTCACATAACATACCTGGGGTTTGGACATATTTGTCCACACACCAAAAGACATAGAAGCAAGTAACTTCCTGTATCTTCTAAACTGTCTGCAAACTTGTGTACTGCCTCAGCAAGAAGGGAAAAAGTCATATACCTGAAGAAAAAAAAGGTTTATATAACCAATTCTTCAACTATTCTACAAATTGTGCAAAAAGTGTGTAGCTATAACATAAATGTTTTATACCTGATTATAGCTTCCTGATCCTGTTGCTTCAACTGGCTCCCTCTCCTCTCTCTGCACACTTGCATAGTATTCATCAAGTGCATCAGTCTTGGCCCCACTCATGCCAGGGTAACTGTGTGACCATCGTGTGCATTTGCTCCTCATGGACTCCCTGAACTGCAGATGTGCTAGGCACAAGTGACAACTTGAAGTGCTTTTTACATCCTCTTTCTTTATTGCACTCAATTGGCTGCTTTCTAGTTCCTTGGTGATGTACTGGTTCTTCCTCTCTAGTATAGATAATTAATCAAATACTCTTTAACCACTGCAGTACTGAGGCAAGTTATAAGGCAAGTGAAAAAGACAAATATGGATTTTTTATATATCTCAAAAGATAATATGAATAGGAATGTTTCTTAGATGCATTTGATTTTTAAGGAAGCTGGACATCATTTCCCTCCAAACTCGATTGTAGGTATAAAATAATCAAAAAAAGTAAATAATTTCAAAAGAATAAATTTTACAAGACCTGAATCATGACCTGTCAGGAACTTGGTACTTTGATACTAAATCACATTTCTAATAAAAAAATTACTTAAAATTGTAACTAAATAATTGAATATATAGTTCCACTTCAAATTTACTATTGGCCTGTCCTGATGGCCTACAGTTTAAAGTTCAGCTGTATCAACACTGCTGACAGGTGATTATCACAGCTTTGTATGGTACTTGGGAAAGGCTAGTTACAGCTTGGATTGACTTGACTGACATTATGAAATTATATAACCAAGAGGCCTATAAGCTCCATGCTGCTGATTAATGTGGGCTGAAGGTTTGTTATCCTTTGCCACATGCTCACTATTAATGTAGCATGGGTGTCTTCTAAACATCTACTATTCAGTCATATACTGCAAAATTTGAACGCTATTATGGCCACTAGGTATGTCATATATTCTTCTAACCCAGACCCCACACCAAAACCCTATATTTCTCTATCCCTAAGTCCAACTGACAAGGACTTAGTCTTCACTTGGCATTTTCATTATCTATGAAATGATAGAATGGTATAAATCAAGGCAAAGTTCTCCTATGGCAATATCTGTGCAAATGCCCGAAAGGTATAATAACAGAACGGAAAAAAAAGAAAGATCATGAAGGTCTGCTTTTCCTCAGAGCCAAAGATACTGAAACCTTGATACAACTTACTATAAGGAGGGAATTGTATACAAAGTGACCGCACTCCCCTCTGAGACCCTATTTTCTCTGACAAATAACCCTGGGTCAAAAATCCTTTTATGTGGACCCCAATCGCTGTGAAATTAGTGAATCATTAATTTAATTCCATACTCTTATTTCTAAATCTTCAATGAAATGATGTATTAAATAGGCAGGGTAAACAGCTGATAATGAAAATATAATAAACAGAAATCTGTATGAAGAAAATATGCAACAGGAAAATACAATGTTATTTTCCGCAAGAAACCTTGTATTTCATAGCTGTTTTTTATTTTTGAGGATTACACTTTGTGATCCAGAGGCTATTATTCCAACCTGTAAAACATCAGCCCCATTAACAAAATTATTCATATACTCTGGAAATCAAAGCAATTAGAAAACTTTACAACAATTATTCAAAACTTCCGGGAAAACAACCCACACAACTAACATTACAAGAGACCTCCCGACGTAATCACTGAATCTAATCAATACATTCATCAAAAGTCAATCTCATTCCACATTCACAATAATAATACCTGTTGATAAGAAGAGGATAACCTTCTCCATCGTGGTTTATTTCGTGTGTCACTTCAAGCGTTGTTTACATAGCCGCTCTTCCCGCCACACTGACGAGTAACAGAAAACGAGAGGAATTAGAAAACGTTTTGGATAATGGGGGGTGACTTGGGTAAATGGTTGGTCATACAGGTTGTAAAATGCTTAAAACGATGTAATATCTATGTTGATGTGATAGTTTGGAAGATTTTTTTAAAAATAGATAGAACGTGTATGTAAATAGATATCTAGTGTGAAGTGGGAGTGTAAAGCTTCTGTATCTGTATGGAGGGCCCCATTTGAGGAAAACATTTCCTATTGCTGAGGCTCTGTTTACACCACTAAAAAAATAGTTGTATTTTTTCATGAATTGTATCTTGAATGAATTGTGATTCTGGTTTAGAAAAATATAGAGCATTCCGATAAAATGTCAAAAATTATGCAACTGCAAAATTTTATTTAACTTCGAGTATACTGCAACACGCCTGCGGGAGGCAAACTCGTCCCTGCCTCCAGGAAAGTCAAACCAATTGTCTAACAGAATGGAAGAGATGTAATGTGGAGGAACAAGCTGAATTGTGCATTCATGTAAATATCATCTCTCTCTCTCTCTCTCTCTCTCTCTCTCTCTCTTCTCTCTCTCTCTTCTCTCTCTCTTCTCTCTCTCTCTCTCTCTCTCTCTCTCTCTCTCTCTCTCTCTCTCTCTCTCTCTCTCTCTCTCTCTCTCTCTCTCTCTCTCTCTTCTCTCTCTCCTCCTCTCCTCCTCTTCCTCTTATTTCTCTTTTTCTCTCCCCGAATCTTCGTCCGATTCCTTATACACACCACACACACACACACACACACACACACACACACACACACACACACCACACACACACCACACACACACACAACACACACACACACACACACGTTTGTGTGTATGTGTGCATACATACAATCCTCCAAAGACTATATATTCATACATATATGTATATATATATTATATTATATATATATATACATGTATATGTATATTATATGTATATTGTATGTATGTGTGTGTGTGTGTGTGTGTGTGTGTTGGTGTGTGTGTGTGTGTGTGTGTGTGTGTGTGTGTGTGTGTGTGTGTGTGTGTGTGTGTGTTGTGTGTGTGTGTGTGTGTGTGTGTGTGTGTGTGTGTGTATGTTTGTGTGCGTATGTGTATGTGTGCATTACATTCCTCAAAGAGGACACGTACGTATATCTATTTATAAGTAAGTATTATTTTTTATTTTATATCTTTTTGACCCCCCCATACACATACAAATATAAATACATACATACATACACACAAGCTCTCTGTTTGGTGCGGGTTTCCCTCTCCTCACGCCGCAAGAAAACCCTCGCTGGCAACTCCCACCCGCGATTCCAGCTGACTGAGAGCGAGACTTTAACCGCCGCCTTTTAAATCTCCTCTCGCGCACTCCTTGTGATTTTTCCAGATTTTGAAGTGTTAGGACCTCGTGTTGCTTCTCAGGTAATGTATCAATTACAGGGTCTTGTCGCCGAGTTTGCCTCTGAGGTGTAAAATAGGTGCGGGAAGGGGTATTTCACGAGATATATGAGGAGAAATGTGTGGACAAAAGATGAAGCTCAAGGAAGGACGTGTTTGAGCTTGCGAGCGTTACGGGCTTTGTGGGAATAACAGTTTTCTATTTAGGCTTTAACCGTTCGGTGTGATTGCAGTGATTTTTAAGTCTGATTCAGAAAGTTTTTCATTTTTATTTCGCAGTAAGATCTATTCCGTTTGTAAGATTATTTGTAGAGTATTTCTGTCGTACCCTTTTGCTGTGTTTTTATGGAAACTTTTCAAAGTTCGTTTCGCAGGTATTTTTAACGTATTTATATTTTTGGTTTTGTCTTGTTTTAAGACTTGGGAGGCTCCCATAAAGGATATTATAAAATGTACATTGTCATTTTGCAACTGTGTCCTCACCCTAATGTTCAGTGAAGAATTCACTTGGGAACACTGTGATGAGGATATTACAATTTGCTTTTGTCAGTTATTTGCAGATGTTTTTTATTATATTTTTGGTAAATGTTTAGGTGATGTTGACAGTGGCTTTCAAGGCAGGGTGTTATACTTGTAATTGCAATGGTTATGATCTGCCCAAAGCCAACTGATATTTGCATAATATGTGATGGAAATTGTACCATCTCCAATCTTACATGGTGCATAGCCTCGACCCACAGATTCAGTGGGTTGCTATCTCTCCTTGTGTGCTTGGAATAGATGGGGTCGGAATGATTTGTAGCAACAGAGGTTCAAGTTCCTGAAAACTCGAGAAGTCGTCTTATACAGGCTCCAAGCTGACTGAGCACACAACATGATGATAAAACTGTATCAAATAATCACCAAGGTTTTTATGTGCTGTAGCAAACGACTGCAACCTCCTGGCAATAATATTCTCTCATGACAGTGCTTGGCCAGGGCCTTGATAGTAGTTAACTTGCTTAGAGGTTCATAAAATCGTATCTTGCCAGAATATATTGTATGTGATGGGAGATATGCGGGCCTTTTTTGAAGATTCAAATCTGGCAGGAGTGATTAAAAGTTATTATGTAATCCAGGGATTAAAAATTTTCACTTTGTAGATATCTGACAAAATAAGGATGAGATATGAGTAAAGTGCATCTTACTGTACCCTAACCCATTATAATTCTCTGCTTTAGAAACACATTTACCACTCAACCTGTTAATAAGTTAAGAAACTTTATTCATTATTAAACATTTCTGCAGTGTACACAACACGCACGACACACAACACACACGACACACACACATCACACACATAAGCTGCATCACAGCACACACACACACACTACACTACACATCACATCACACACACATCGACACACACATTGCATACACACACACACAGCACATAATCACACACCCACACACAGCAGTGCACACACATACATCACACACATTTATCACACACAGTCTCCACACACATAGCACATACACATACAACGATACAGCTACACAATGCAACAACACATGCAGCATCACAGCATTTACACATATACATGCACACATATATACACACACGATAGATCAACAACATATCACACACATATAGCACCACGACACACATAGGGTAACACATACAACCATAGACAACATACATCACATATAGAGTAGCACCACACACAGCACAATATAACACCGCACAATCACATACACCAAAACAGCACATATACACCAACAGCACAATATTACACGCGACAGCACAAGATCACTGTTCAGCATATAACACCACACACAGAGAGTTGCGGTCATAGCACCACACACACATATCCACGCAAACAGCAATATACCACCACACACACATAATACACGAAACACACAATATGACATCCTCACACATTATACACACACACATATTCAGCAACCACACCACACACATATACACGCACACACAACATATACACCACAGCACACATTACACACACATAGACAGCATATACACTACATAATGACACCAACAGCACATATAACACACACATTAGACACATATACACACATAGCTACTAGCCAATACACAGCAGCACACATAGCACCACACACACACAACATGCAGCCAGTTGACGAGCACACACACATACAACCACACACACACAGCAGCATACACCCACACAGGCACATACGACACAGCACTCGCACCACATACATCACACACACACATACACCACACACTGCGGTCACGGCACATGGCAACAGTCACACAATACAGCCACGAACCAGCCCCACACATCGCCACATACACACCACACACACATACCGCACACTCACACACACACACACACACGACGCACACACCACCACACACGACACCACACCATCTCACATACACACCACACACATAGCATCACGACCTCACAGCACACAGCACCACGCACACACACACACACCACAACACCACACACCACCGCGCACAAACACACACACACCAACACCACACAACACACCCTCACACACACACACACACGCACCACACAAGCACACACACACCGACAGCACGCACACACACGACAACACACACACACACACCACACTCACCACACACAGCACACAGTCGAGGGCACAACACACAGGCGCACACACAGCAGCAGCAGCACACACGACACAGCACAGCAGCAACACGACACGGCGATGCACACAAAGCACTATCTCACACAGGCGCACACACACCACCACACCACGTATCACCACACAACACACACACAACACACACACACACACACAGCACACTCATAGACACAGCACCACACCACATCGACAGGGCACACACACACGCCACACACATACACACACACATACACACACACACATACCACACACATACACACATCAATGCAGCATACACACGCACATACACACACAGCACATACAAGCAAACGACACATCACACACACACACATACAGGCACACATACACAAAGCACATACAGCATCACACATACAACACACAGCATACACACACACATACACACCACACAGTACACACACACAACATACCAGGCACAGCACACATACACACACATCACATCCACACACACACCTACACACAGCACAGCACATACACACACACATACACACATACAGGTGACCACAGCCACACACAACTCACAACATATAGCACCATCATAGCACACAACCACATACACGCACTCACACACACACGAATAATACATCACAAGGTCGTGCCATGACACACTTCACACAATGACACACACGTGCATACATCGCACACCTCATACATACACCCACTGCATACATACAACACTCACACATACACCACTCATACATACAGCACAACTACTCACAATACGACACGACACTCAAGAACTATACACAGAACCATCTCACACTTCATACAGCATCACAGCATCAAATAACACACATCACAGGACATGCGAGAGTGACACTCACACTACATCACACGACACACATACAACGACACACACCGCACACACACGACACACACAGCACACACAACATTGTTATCCACACAGCAGGGCATGCACACACACACATCACCACAGTCACCACACAGCAGCACACACACACAGCACACATGAACACAGCAACACACACATAAGCACACAAAACACACACATAGACACAGCACACAAGCCAACACATACATCACACACACACACATACACACACACACCACCATCACACAGTTCACAGCACACGCACAATAGCACGATCACACATCACATACACACGGCACCACACATACACACACAGCGCACCCCAAAAAACCCTACACACACACCTACACCATAACACAGGCAGCACGCAGCAGGCGTCGCGTACAGTCAGCAACACCACACATACACACACACACAATTTCTTTACCACACAACCGACACATAGCATATGCACACAACATCACATACACACACACTACATAGCACACACACACACACACTAACCACAGGCACACAACACGACAGGCAGCACACAGCACACACACACAGCCAGCACACACAGGCAGCCGCTCACACACAGCACGCGCCACACAGCAGTTAGCACACATCAGCTGCCACAGTCACTACAGCAGCACGACACACGCCATCAGACACACACAGCAGCACGCCGACAGCACACACACAGCACGCCATTGCAGCACACAGCACGACAGCACATCACACACACACCTGCCACAGCGCACACACAACACGCCACACAGCCGCCAGTCCAGCACACACACACGGCCACAGCACACACACAACACGCCACACAACAGCACTCACACGCACAGCACACACAAGCACGCCGTACACGCACACACACACACGCAACAGTGCCCACAGCTCACACGCCACAAGCCACATCACACACGCCAGCACAACTGCCACACACACACACACACACACACACAGCACACACACACACACTAGTTCACAGGCACACACACACACACACACACCACACAGCACACACTACAAGCTCACAGCACACACACACCCACAGCACGACTACACACCACTCAGCACATGCCACACACATTTGACCATGCAATATGTAGTCAGCACAACACGACACACCAGCACACACACCACACACGGGGCACACTGGCACAACAACCATGAGCAAACACACACACACACCACCACAGAGCACACAAGTAGACTGTGCACACATCACACACACAACAACAGCACACACACACTCCACACACAACACCACCACACACATCGACACACGCACACACACACATGCTCACCAACAGCACACACACCACAACACATCACACAACACGACACACACACACAACCACACACACACACACCACAACAGCACACACACCGACACCACACACACCACGACACAACACACACACACACACACACACACACACACACACACACACACAACCACACACACACACCACCACACACACACACACACACACCACACACACACACCACACACACACACGCACACACACACACACCACACACACACCACACAACACACACACACACGACACCACACACAACACACACATCACATACCAGCACACACACACACACACACACACACACACACCACCATACACACACACACACACACACATAGACACACCACACACACACACACACATACACACACACACACCACACACACACACACACATACACACACACACAAACACATACAAGCACACACATACACCACGACACACACACACACACACACCAATTCCAGCACACACACACCACACACACACATACACACGACAGCACACACACATACACACACACACACAGTAGGCAGGCACACACATAATGACAACACAGCACACACATATAGCACACACACATTAACACACAACACACACATACACACAGGCACAAATACACACACACCATACAACACACATCATACCCATACACATACACACAACATACAACACACACATAGCACACACACACACACCACACAGCAGAGTTCACACACACACACACATACACACACACACACACACACACACACGACCACACCGCACAGCACACACACCACAACACACAACACACCACAACACACACCAGCACACACACACACCACACACACAGCCAGGCACACAGCACCACCAACACATCAGCCACACCACAACGCAAGCACACCCAACACAACACCAGCACACCACACACACACACACCACAACACACACCACACCACACACACGCACAGCCACCACCACACACACACACACAAGCACAGCACACACAGCACACACACAGGCACACACACAGGCATGGAAGCACACACAGCATCATGCCACACACAGTCATACACACACCATCACATACATACAGAACACAGAGCCACACATACACCCATAGCACACACAACACACAAACACACACACACATCACACACACACTATATATATATTATGATACCAGGGCACATATCACATAGACAGCACACACATACAACAACAAATCACATGACATATACACACAGAACACAAGAGCAATCATACAACACACACATACACACACACACACAGGGAACATAGTACACACACAACAGACATATACACACAGGCACGAAAGGCAGACTATATACACACCAGCACAGAACATATACACAGCACACGGGCAGAGCATATACCACCGACACAATCTGTGCCACACATCATATCTCACTCACGACTCAGCACTCACACGCACACACACAACACACACAAGCACATAGCACATACACATTCAAGGCACACGACACAGAGCGCATACACACCACAACACAGACGATATCAGCACACACACAGACATATACACACACACACACAGACATATACACACACACACAGACATATACACACACACACACCAGAATATACACACACACGAGTACTATATACCACACCACAGACAATATACCATACGCAGGCCTATAAATCACATTACACGCACAGGGACATATATGGGTAAGTATACAGCATAGACACACAGCAGACATATAACACGCGAGCACATACAACACACACACACACACACATACCACACACATACATCACACACAACACATAGCACACAAAACACATACACAACACATACACCACACACAACACACATACACACAACATACACATACAAAACACACACTAGCACCACATGGGTTTTGACACACACACAGCACAAACGTGGGAAGCCATCAACACACACACACACACACACACATACACACATACATACGATCGACAACACACAATACAACACACAAACATAACACCACTACACACATACATCACACACATCACTACATACACACTCACAACGGAGCACACCCACAACTCACAACATCACACCACATACACACACACACACATACACACACACATAAGCCACACACACACGACCACACTACACGATAGCACATGGCATCACACGATACAGCACACCACGTACAGCACACATCATAGCACACACTCCATACACACAGCATCACTCAATATCACCACACACTATATCACACATACAACACACATGCACATAACACACACACAGTATACACCCACACAGTCATACACCACAGCACATAGCAGGACACAGAGACACATCCTAATACACATACAGAACACATACACACACAGTCAGCACACACACCGATACACACCACACAGCACATACACACACACACATACACAGCACACAAGCCCACATACACGACACACACAACATAGCACACACACACACACACACAACACAACAGCACAGTACCACACAAGGCACATACAGCACACGACATACAGCACACACATCATACACACACACACTAACACACATACACAAGCACACATACACACATACTACACACTCACATACACAACACACCATACACAACAGGCACACACACACACATACACACACACACATAGCACACACACACACACACACACACACACACACACACACACACACACACACACACCATATCATGTGCTTACAAGTAAGATAGCATGGGTAATTTGCATCCATGTATCTATGCATATGATATGTTTTTATTTGCTCAGTTGGTTTTCATTTTATCAATCTTTTCATTTATTTATATAGTTCTTGTCTTGCAATATGTCTCCTTATCTGTTTCCAGAAAACATGGACAGTGATAGTGATGAAGAGAGTCTCTTTTGGACCTGTGACCGGGTCAAGAAGGACACACACATACACAGGCAACATATACACACAGCACATATCGACACACACACATACACACACAAATACAAAGCACAGCACACATACACACCACACATACACATAGCACCGCCACATACACATACAGCACAACACAGCAATACAACACACACCAATGGCCACCCAGAAGTGCACCACCAGAGGGGGCACACACCACCACACATTACACACACAACACAACACACACACAAGGCCACACACACACACACCACACACACATTAGTCACACCACACGACCACACAGCAGCACCACACACACACCACACACACACACCACACACATCACACAGCACACACACAACACACCACACAGGCCACACACCACACAACACAGGACCACCACACACACACACACCACACACACACACACCACACAGACGCACCGCACACACAGCACACACACCACCACCACACACCACACAGCCACAACGACAGAGGTAGCACACACACACACACACACACACATGCACCACACAGGTCACACACACACACACACACAAGAACACAAACACACACACACACACACACAGCACAGCATACAGTACACAACACAGCATACATACACACACGCACACACATACATACACACACACACACACACGCACACACACACACACACACACATATATATACACAGTGCACACATACACCATAGACACAAGGCACACATACACACACACACACAGACATTATACACACACACACAAGACATATACACACAACGACATTACACACACACACACACAGACATATACACACACACAAGAACATAATACACACACACAGACATATAGCACAGCAGCGTACATATACACAGAGGCACACAGCGACACATGACACAGTCTCATTCACACACACACACAAGAGACGACATGACACGATACACATAGCACACACACACACAGACATAACAGAACACACAACACAGACATAAGTACAGCAACAGCACACAGAACATATACACACAGCAGAAACACACGACACATACTACCACACGCTACACACAACAGAACATAATAACACACAAAAAGAAGAACACAACAAGACATATACAACATAGAGAAGAGACATGCTACTACTGAGATGTGATGCCACCACAGACATAAATAGCACATCGAGCCATCATACACACCACCACAGACATATACACACACACACCATGACATATACACACAACAATACCACAACAACCACCAACACATCACCACAAATCACACATACACACACACAGAGTGGCATAGCCACATCATCACAGCACTACACACACGAGTACACACACATACATCACACATACACCGCACACATACACACTACACATAGAGCACAATAAGCCAACACACCGAGCACACACACAGCGACACACACACACACACAACACCCACAGACAACAACACACACAGTAGCACACAGCACATAACACACACACATACCGACACACACACCCATACACACAACCACCATACACACGACACAGCAGCACATACACACAGCACACACAGCAACACACAACACACATAATCACATCACACACACACATACACACACACAACACACAGCACGAGCCGACACACACACCAAGGCAAAGCACACACTACATTACACACACACATACAACACTACAATAAGCACACACACTACACAAAATCACACATACGCACACACCCACTATGCACACAGCACAGCACTAGACGCACACAACATACAATTCACATAACATACACACATAACACACACACACTAGCACATAACACACAGCGTACATAACAGCGACACAGCCGAATACACACACACAGCCACACAACATGACAAGAGAGTACACAACAATAGATGGTCATAGAGCCACACAACACACACACCACACAAACACAGCACACACACAACAACACATAACAGCCCTGGGAGCACATGACACACCACACACATCCACATACACCACACACATAACACCATACGACAAGAGATCGACACACACATTAACACACAGACACAGTACACACACACACTACAGCACACACATACCACACACCACAAGGAATGTAGCACACAACACACATCACACACAGCACACACACACACACACACAGCATGGGTACACACACACACACACAACACACCATATCATAGTGGCTTACAAGTAGGAATACATGGGTATGAGAGCATGAGTCCATGTATGCTATGCATATGAATCATAGTTTTTAATCTGCTCACGTTGGAGTTTTTCAAATTTTAGTACATCTTTAGATATTTATTTTATATCGTTCTATGTGCTTGGGGCAATATGTGCTCCTTATGCTTGTTTCCAGAAAACATGGGACAAGTGATAGATGATGAAGAGATCTTTCTTTTAGGGACCTGTGACGGCGAGTCGCAAAGAGAGCGCAAAGAATCTCATTGAAAGCTTGAAGAACAGAAGGACTGGAAACTTATTTTCTTCTGATCTCGGGCCACTCTGTTCCGAAGAGGAACGGTCATTGCACGGTAAATAGATGTTAATCATTATTATTAATATATGATATATTTTTATGATCAGTGTCGTACGTCAGATTGATATACTGGAATGCTTAGAGTTTGTGAACAAAAAACCAATAGGTAAGATTTTAGTATTCAGGTAATAGGGGAA
Organism: Penaeus vannamei; assembly: GCF_003789085.1. NCBI lineage: Eukaryota > Metazoa > Arthropoda > Malacostraca > Decapoda > Penaeidae > Penaeus > Penaeus vannamei. The sequence continues at coordinate 1,113,325 of NW_020872804.1, read as the reverse complement.
CGCAGTAAATATTTGACAATGGTATGGATCATGGTATTAATACAGGAGACAAAGCTAAAGAAATCAGACATTATTAAAGTAACTGGAAAGTGGTATCCGTTAGTTTTTCAGAGATTTATTTATATTATTATTTATGTATTATTTATTATTTTATGTATTATTTAATTATTATTAATTATATATTAATTAATTATTATATATTGAATTAGTTATTATTATTATTATTACTTCTTACTATTAATTAATATATTAGAATTATTATTGATTATTATGAATATGTATAAATAAAATATTATAGATAACTATGTGGCTTAATAGATACTTCTAATTGAAACACGATTGTGTAATTTATATCATGAAATAATTATTATATTTATCATGAAAATATTTTAGCACGCAATATTTCTCAAAGCCTGGTGTTTTCTGTGCATGTAATCATGAGTTTGCTGCATGTTGTTAGTGTTATTACTGTTATTATATGAAAGCCACATGTCATGTTGGCGGTGTAATTGTGGCAGTGTGGTTATAGAGACACAACACTTTGTGCCACTGATGAGGGTAAAAGTAGGTACAGTCCAATTTCTTATTTCAAAGGTCACTAGTTGTTTTTATGATTGAGTGTATGTTAGATAACACCTCAGTGTCACTATTGTTTATGTTAATTATTGAAATGTTTAGTTTCTTACTGATTTTTAGTTCATATTAAATATGAGATAATTTTTTTTTTTTTTTTTTAATGGAAAAATTCTAAATGATCTCCTTTCTTATATATTTCATTAATAACTAACACAGATCATATGCTGAAGAGGTATAATTTCAATGAATGATATATCTAGTCAGCAAGTCAGAGTTTGCTTCAGGCCATAATGAAAGAAATACATACAGTAGAGGTATACACTTGCTGTCATGTTATTGGTGCTTCAGCGTACAAGTACCCGAGATAGAGTGCCTCTTCTTGTCATTGTGTTAAAGTTATTGGTTGCTTGTATTGACACTTCTTTTACCATCTGTATTTATTGGAGGCTTAGAACCCCCCCTTAGGGAGGTAGTTGTCTGTGATGACATGACCAGTAAAGACTTCATCTCATGATTTGAAGGGTGCTGTGGTGCTGGTCGATTTCTTGTTTGGAGTCCATGTCTTGCCTGTCCTATATTACCTTGTTGCATGCATTGTAAGATATATTATACACCTATCTGAGAGGTCTGCTATGGCCTAACCCCTTGACATTGCTAGTCTTTTTTGAAGTGTTGGTGATCTTGCAGGGCATCCAGGTGCTTAGTCAACTTTGAGTGTTATAAGATAAGTGTCTGATGGCTGTCCTGTGGTTTGTCATTTTTAAGTCTTTTCTTAATCTGCTGCTGTGAGACTTCCTCCTCTAGGAACTCTGGGCTGCAGATCCAGAGATTACAGAAAAATAAGCTGATGTATCGTACATCAATTTCACCCCTTTAGATTATTGTTTAACTCATGAGTTGATAGATATTTCTGGCATATAGAATTTGTTTTCATTTTCAATATTTCTGTTTTGGAAAACTGATTTTTTTTACATTCATGTTGTCATGTTTTATTCTAAATATTTTACACTAACCTCATAAAAACCTCTTTTATTGAAAACAACCAATTCATTGTTGTGAAACTTCACAGTTCCATAAATCATAATTATGTCCCTCATTTTCTTCTTTCCTTAAATGTTGTGTATAATTTTCTTTGGTGCTTCTTTGCAGTTCAGATCTAGTGGTTGCTTATTGAAGTTGTTCCAGCTTATTTATGATTTTAATGATATGTTAATACTGCTTCATCTTACTTGTACTGATGGAGGGGTTGATTTTCTATCTTTGTTTTTGGTTACATAGCATTTGATGGTGTTAAATTCTATATTTTGGGTATAACTCCAGGCAAGTTTTTTGTTCTTTTACTATTTGGGATGAAGCCTTGTTTGTTCACTTTGTATTTTTGCATTGTTAGATAGCTGTCTAGGCAAATGTTTGACTGTAGATCATTGATGGAAATATCCATTGACTGGTGTCAAATTTCACTGTTACTTCACTCTATTTAGAGAGTACAGTTTATATGTATCTTTCAATATGTGTATAGTTTGTGAATATGTGTGTGTGTGTGTGTGTGTGTGTGTGTGTGTGTGTGTGTGCGCGCGTGCGTGCGTGCGTGCGCACGCGCATGTTTGCATGTTTGCACAGTTTGTAATGATTTTCTACATAGTCTGTGGATAGATGAGGTATCTGCTTTTTATAGAAAGATCCAGCTGAAGTGTATACTTAATACATTTTTGGGCAAATTCTGAAAATCCTTTCATAGCATGTAGAGGACGTCTCAGGCTCTTCTCCCCCCTCTTTATATCTCCTGTCATTTTGGCATTCCTATGATAGTAGATAAATCCACAAGAGATATTATTTTCCTGATGTCAGTGTTCTTCTACTTTGCAATCTACCTCTTTTTTCAGACCATCCCTTGCATCCTTGGATGAAGAAGGTAAAGGGTGTGATAATGACAGTACCACCTCCCTTACTGTACATGGGTATAGTACATGTGGTACCCTGTCATCATCTGCTGGTGAGGAGAGTTCTCATTGTGAGGGATCCATGGAAAACAATTCTTCACAATCTTCAGGTCTTGCAGAATCTACAGAAATCTTGGCCTCTCATTCTTTGGATTCACTAGAAGGCAATGACAAACCATTGTTTGTCTTTGCATCACAGTCGAGTGCGAAACCAGAAAATAAGGCAGATGGGACTGAAGCTGAAATATTTCACATTAGTTCAGGAAACCCAGATGCTGATGCATTACATCATAGCTCAGCACAAGAAATCGGCCTTGTCTCTAGAGTTGAGGCATCATGCGATAGCAGTGACAGTGCTCTGCACTCTGACTCATATTGCAGAACATCAGAGGAGGGATCATCTAGGAATACTGAAGAATTAGGACCCAGTGAAATGGAAATGTCTGAATCTGAGGTTGACACACCAGAGGCAGACCTTCAGATGAGCCCTAGGAGGGATCANTAAAGCCCGCCCGACTGCAGCATCCCGCGGGGGGGGGGGGGGGGGAGATAAGGCCAGAGTTACCAGAGTGACTGATGCCTGATGCCCAAGGTTCAGTCCCCCGGTGCCAACGCCGGCCGTGGCAACCTGGCTGAGGCTGATACGGGTCCTGCTGTTAGAGAAAAAGACATGCATGTGTGTGTGTG
>NW_020872804.1:1092622-1095122 GCF_003789085.1 Penaeus vannamei | reverse complement strand
TTTGATTTTTGCGATTATTTCATATCTGAAGGTTATTATCTTTATATAATCATTTGGACGATATGTGATTCTTTTTGTTTTTTTATTTCATTTGTGACTTATTATTATGATTTTCTTATTTTTATTTGTATTATGCGTATTTTTATTTTATTACTCATGTACTATTATTGATCTTAATATGTTTGATCTAGTTATCCTTAAGGCCTGTTTTTGGTAATATGATTTATGTTAATTAGTGATCTTAAGGAATTCATATCTACATTTGATCTATTATTCAATGTTATGTCTGTTCTTACTATATTATTATCGTGGATCTATTACTACTATTATCATTAATCTGGTTTATTATTTTATTATTATATCTGATTTCTGACTATTTAATTATTTATTTTGATTCTATTACTTTAATTACTTTAATCTATTATTTACTTATTATTTGAATCTTATTATTTGATGTATTATTTGATCTATTACTTAATATCATTTAATCTATTATTTACTTATTTATTGATCTATTATTTAATTATTTATTTGATCTATTTGATTAATTATTTGGATTATTATTATTATCTATTTGATTATTATTTAAATTATTATTTGATATTATTAATTTATTATTTGATCGAAATGAAATATCTCGCTGACAAAGGCATGTCAAATTCTCACTTTATTAATTCATTAGAAAAATGCTTTGAGAAAATGACAATTTCTATAGAATACAAAATGATAATGAGGAAATAATGAGAGGAGTACTCTCTCTTCTCAGTGTCAATAATGTAGTTGGATGGTAAATATAATGTCGCGCACAGTAGTTTAAATGATATATATAAATGAGATAGTAGTATTATAATATAGAGTGTCGATAATGATAATATTGTTGTATTAGTAAATATATAAAGACAAAATGATATAATGTAGATAGATATAATAATGAGTAAATATGAAGTAAATAGGTTACTAATTAAGTTCATGTATGCTTATGAATAATTATGAATGTAATATAAATGAGAATATGGTTGAAAGTATTTAATATGTTCATAATATATAATGATTAAATGATTGTGTATAAATATAATACAAAATTGATTATAGGTATAATATGTGATTATATTAATGATATGAGGAATATTAGATGATGTCAAATTAATGATATGATTGTATATAGGTAAATATAATGTGTTATTGTAATTAAGTAATAATGAATGATGGTGAAATTATATAATGTTAAGGTATTTATAGATATATTAGATGATGTGGTGTGAAATGTAAATAATTTTAATATAATTGATAAATGATGGTATAAATATATATAATATTTATTATAATGTGATGATAATGATGTGATTATAAATAATATTATATGTCTTATAATAGATAATGATATTATTATGAATGGTAAAGTTAATAATTTTAAATTATGTATGTATAATGTAAGAAGTTAATTTATAATATATGATTCAAATAATATGATTAGATTATTGAGATGAGAGGAGTATAGTAATGTCAATTGAATAATGATGTGTAGGATAAATATAATGCAATAAGAATAATTGAATTTTAGGTAAATATAATGTTAATGATTGATTATAATGAGAGCCATGTAAATATATAATGTCTAGATATATATATAATTGATGTTAAATTATCAAATTTAATGATGATAAATTTGAGGTAAATTATATAGTTAAATAATGGATGGTTAATGTAATGGTAAATATAATGTCAATAATAATGATAATTGATGGTTCAAATATTGAATGTTTAATGATTGATAATGATGGTAAATATAATGTTAACTGATGATAATGATGGTAAATATAATGTTAATGATGACTATAATCGNGAGAGAGAGAAGAGAGAGAGAGAGAGAGAGAGAGAGAGAGAGAGAGAGAGAGAGAGAGAGAGAAAAATTTTTCCTAAAGCGTTGATGCATTTTGTTAGGCACTTTGCGATATTGAAAATCTATAGAATGTTTTGGTAGAAAATTTGATGTTAAGGTCAATGATGAAAAAAAAGAATAGTCCTCATTTTCAGCATCATAATCATCACATCATCACTATCATCACTATCACCATTACCATCACCATCACTCATTCACCATCACCATCATCATCATCATTACCATCACCATTATCATCATCACCATTGTCATCATCATCACCATTACCATCAACATCATCATCATATCATTATCATCATCATCATCAGGTGCATTTGGACTTCAAAAAACGATATATTCATCACCTTTTTAATAGCATAAATTAAGTAGATTTTTTTTTTACACAGAAAAACCCAATACCGAGACAATTAGAGAGAGCAATTAATACCTCCCCTTCATTAACATCTTCATAATGCGTGTATATATATGCCTATCCATCTCTCTATCTGGCTGTCCATCCATCTATTTATCTATCTCTCTCTCTCTTCTCTCTCTCGCTCTTCTCTGTCTCTCTGTCTCTCTCTCTCTCTCTTCTCTTCTCTCTCTCTCTCTCTCTCTCTC
>NW_020872804.1:1056279-1063420 GCF_003789085.1 Penaeus vannamei | reverse complement strand
TGCTGTTTGTCTGTCATTGAGTTGAAGATCCGCTTAACACACACACAAGAAACCTATACATAAATGTGAACAGAAAACACATACTCGCCCACTCATACACCGCACACACCCGTGCACACAATAACATACAAAGACGGTAATTCACACGAGCACATGTTTTTTTATCATTTTCGAACATTTGATATTTTCTTTTTCTTTTTTTTTTACATTTTTGATCCTTTTGAACATTTATATTTTTATATGCATACATATATATGTATATCTTTCAATCTAAACAATTTGGAAGGGGTATATTTTCACATTCTCCAGACACCTTTACAAGCCGTTGTCCCAAAAATACCTTTTTTTTCATTTTCAATTTGTATATATATTATATATATATATATATATATATATATATATATATATATTATATATGTATATATATATGTATATATATATATATATATGTATATGTACATTCATACATACATACATATATATATATGTGTGTGTGTGTGTTGTTGTGTGTGTGTGTTGTGTGTGTGTGTGTGTGTGGTGTGTGTGTGTGTGTGTGTGTGTGTGTGTGGTGTGTGTGTGTTGAGCGCCATGGAGTCGGAGCGAGTCTCCACTGAGCTCTCCTACAGGGCGATCGGCACCCCCGCGTAGACCTCATGGTCGAGGGAAGGTTCTGCCTTTCGTGGTAGACACCGGACGCCCTACACGACGCTGTCGCAGAGCACGCGAAGGCGCTTGGCCTCACGCCCCAGCCATGCTTCAACCCGCACTACCTCGGCTAGGTGCACGCCGACATTCTGCACGTGCGGCCCGCGTGCTCGCCGAGGACTTCCGGTTCCTCGTGAGGGAGTGTCCTAGCCTGCTGGGCCTGGACTTCATGAGCAGCTCCCGGTCCGTCCTTGACCTCGACCCGCGCGCGCCCGCCTGCACGTCCTCGAGATGGCGTCGCCGGCGAAAGGCAGTAGGACATTTCCGCCGTCGTGAAGGTCAACGACGAGGACGCCTTGGCCAAGATCGACACGGGGGCCTCCCACCTGCTGTCGACCTCATTCGAGGACGCCATGGGCAAGGAGGTCTGCGGCGAAGTCGTCGTCTACGACCTCTATTGCCTAACAGTGACGGCGGGGGATGGCGTTTCTGAAGGGCGCGAGGATCGAGTTCAACGGGGGCGGCGAGTGAAACATCCGGTTCCCGCCCCGGAGTGACGAGGGGGCAGAGGACGCCAAGCGCTGAGGGCGGGGAGGGGAGGGAGGCTTTGTATGTGTGTGTGTGTGTGTGTGTGTGCATGTGAGTATGTGTGTATGTATGTGTTCATATGAGAATGTGTGTGTTCACATGTGTGGTGAATATATATTTATATATATTATATATATATATATATATATATATATATATATATATATAATATATATATATATATATAACATATGCATATAAAAAAATCAATATATATATATATATATATATATATATATATATATATATATATATATATATATATTATATATATATATATATATATATATATATTTATATATATATATATATATATATATATATTATATATATATATATATTATATAGATATAGATATAGATATATATATATATATATATATATATATATATATGTATATATGTATATACATATATATATATATATATATATATATATATATATATATATATATATATATATATATATAATGAAAATGTAAAAAAAAACGGCATCTTTGGGACAACGCTCTGAAGGTGTCTGAGGAATGAAAATATAACCCCTTCAAAATTGTTTAGATGAAAGATGTGCATATAGATATATGCATATAAAGAAAATAATGCTCAAAAGGATCGAAAATGTAAAAAAACAAAAAAAATGTAAATGTTCAAAAGGATAAAAAATGTGCGAGTGTGAGTTCCCGCCTTTGTATGTGTACGTTCACGGGTGTGTGGGTGTATGTGTGGGCGAGTGCGTGTTATCTGTTCACATCTTTGTATGTTTCTCTGTGTGTTTGTTAACGTCTGTGTGGGTGTGGGTGTTTATGTGTGCGTACATATATGTATAGGTGTGCATGAGCACGTGCATGTCCACGATTTTGCGTATGTGTGTGTGTGTGTTTGTCAGTCGTCAAACCGTTTAATTAGTCTCATTAATTTAATTTTTCATTATCCTATCGGTAAGGTAATTGGCAATTCTCGCTGTCTGCCATGTTGGTGTGTTGGTGATCAGCTGAAAGGGGAACTAAGGTATTTTCCTAGTTCTCTGGTTTAATTATAAACATGTAAACACATCATTCACAAGAACAGCAGCATGCATATTTATGTACCTGTTCATTTGCTTATTCAGAAGATTCGGAGCTCACAAACACATCTGTGCCCACACATACAAAAATACATATCTTCAAAAATAGGGATGTACACGTGTGGGAATAGACGTTGAAGCTTCACACACGCGCGCACACGCACACACACACACACACACACACACACACACACACACACACACACACACACACACACAGATACTTTAGGGATTGGCAGGTCTAAATTTGATAGACAATATTTCCATATCAAATAAAAAAACAACACAAAAAAAAAAAGAAATACAATCCTAGCTGGAAATGTTTGAAGTAAATTTACCATCAGTTCAAATTTACCAACGAAATATTTTGTAAATCTGACAAGGGCTGTTGCACTGGACAGCATTAAGAAGAGGGTTGAGGGTAAGATGCAACCCACTTCAACTCCTTTGAATATTCAAGATGTTTGCCCTACCTGAAATGCCAAAGTTAATCCGGTCATATCAGGATGAAGCCACGCACTAGATATATAATCTTAAGTTCTAGAGGAAAGTGTAACACCTGCCACTCGTGAACTGTCCCAGCAAGAATAGAGGGATCCCAGTCAGAGCTTCAAAGGCCTTCCATATGATAACATCAGGTGTTACCCATCCTAATGATATCTGATACCAATTCCTATGCCGATGGGATGAGACAACATGTACCATCCACTCGGCATTACATAAGCTCTTTGACAGCTGTTAGTGATGGGTGTTGTCTATGCATACTTCACTGGCCTTGTGAGTATGTTGTTCGCTTAACTTCATTCCCGGACATACAGTTTCCTTTGTTGAGATAAGGATTACGAATTTGTATGGGGCATATAAACACGATGTACTTTGATGATCTTAGTAAACCCTTAGCCAAACCCTCTAGAACAAAGCTCACTACTTACGACTTTGAAACCATACCTGAGGCATCTTTTCCGGTGGCGAGACGCGACGCGACACCAACAGCTGTCTCGTGATCGGAGGCGAGACAGGCCTCTAAGCTCCGCCCATTTCTGTGACGTAATGGGAACGATCGCGGTTGACGGCTTGCTATTTTACAGCACTGGTTATTTTTCCAACAGGTATACAGTATTTTGGAATATGATAACCAAGGTGGCTTTTGATATCTTATGGTGGGTAGTGCGGTGTTATAGATATCCAATATAAGTACGAATATGCGTGAAATATCCGAAGTAGGAGGAATGCATCTGACAACTCGATTAAAGTTAATCGTCTGCTCGATTCCTGTCGCGCAAGAAGTGTCGCGTTTCCCGTAACCGCTGGAAAATATGCCTCTGTAGCAGGAATAGGATTATGAATGGCCTCTGAAACCCGAACTTGGGAAGAAAAAAGAATTTCGTAATATACACAGAAAATCTGGAGATGTCTTTCACACTTCGAGTTAGAGCCACGAGAGCCTCAAGATCATTCTCAGTCTCAAGGATGTGGCCACAATACCAGCTGTCAGTACAAGGGAAATGTGGAACCCAGATGGTGCATTTATTAGGGAACTGCAAGCCAGCAAAGATTTTACGAAAGTCCTAAGCTAGCATGCTGTTATCAATACGAAAAAGCCCATAATGCTTCCCCTAGACATTTTTGCATTTTCATAAATTCGGAAAACAAAATTCTAGATCTACGCAGTAAGGAAGATTTGCTTCTGCTAAAAAAGCTTTACTGGTTCCACGGTCAAATTGCACCTCTGTCCTTGTTGTAATTCCTTCAAAACCGAATATTTCCACCAATGACCGGTTTGTTAAAATTGTGCCAGGCCCGACCCAATGAATTTTCATGCAGAAATTATCATCCATATCTGTCTATATATCTGATAGAAATAAAGGCATATCTGTCTATATATCTGATAGATATACATTTAACTATCTATTTGCCGGGTAGATATGTATGTCTAGACTGATAAATGTGCATTTATTTCTTTATTTATGCATGTCAAGTATATGAATATTCTTGTGGTCGGGCCTCGCGCAATTCTAACAAACCGGCCGCAAATATCTACTTCGTGACTCTACCTAAGAATTTTCGGCGCATCTTGGCAGAAAGTAGCATGTCGAGCTAAAATGCAAGATACCAGGAATCGATGCAGAATTAAGCGCATTGCAAAACATGGCAGTTCCATGAACCCAGTTTCAGAGGAAAATCATCCAATTTTTCCCGACAGAAACCTGATTTCAAATTTAGAAGTGACTGTATTTCAAGATCTGTTCCATTCTTGTCATTTTTTTTATCAAACTTTCTCTCCCCCTCTCTCTCTCTCTCTCTCTCACTCTCACTCTCTCACTCACTCACTCACTCACTCATTCACTCACTCACTCTCTCACTTCACTCACTCACTCACTCACTCACTCACTCACTCACTCACTCACTCACTCACTCACTCACTCACTCACTCACTCACTCTCTCTCTCTCTCCCTCTCTCCCTCTCTCTCTCTCTCTCTCTTCTTCATATGATGTCTCTTACTGATGATACACCAAGCTCACATTGCAGTTTGCTTTGCTGTTTGTCTGTCAATGAGTTGAAAATCCGCTTAACACACACAGAAACATGCATAGATGTGAACAGAAAACACATACTCGCCCACACATACACCCACACACCCGTGGACACACATACATCTTGATGTGTGTTAACGCACACGCGCACATTTTCTTATCATTTTGAACATTTATATTTTCTTTTTCTTTTTTTTACATTTTCGATCCTTTTGAACATTTATATTTTTTATATGCGTACATATATATGTATATCTTTCAATCTAAACAATTTTGAAGGGGTTATATTTTCATTCTCCAGACACCTTTAAAGCGTTGTCCCAAAAATACCTTTTTTTTTCATTTTCATTGTATATATATATATATATATATATATATATATATATATATATATATATATATATATATATATATATATATATATATGTGTGTGTGATGTGTGTGTGTGTGTGTGTATATACATACATACATACATATATATATATATATATATATATATATATATATATATATATATATTATAATATATATATATATTATATATATATATGTGTTGTGTGTGTGTGTGTGTGTGTGTGTGTGTGTGTGTGTGTGTGGTGTGTGTTGTGGTGAGCGCCATGGAGTCGGAGCGAGTCTCCATTGAGCTCTCCTACAGGGCGATCGGCACCCCCGCGTAGACCTCATGGTCGAGGGAAGGTTCGTGCCTTTCGTGGTAAACACCGGGACGCCCTACACGACGCTGTCGCTAGAGCACGCGAAGGCGCTTGGCCTCACGCCCCGGCCGTGCTTCAACCCGCACTACCTCGGCCAGGTGCACGCCGACATTCTGCACGTGCGGCCCGGGAGCAAGTCGGCCCGCGTGCTCGCCGAGGACTTCCGGTTCCTCGTGAGGGAGTGTCCTAGCCTGCTGGGCCTGGACTTCATGAGCAGCTCCCGTCCGTCCTTGACCTCGACCCGCTTGCACGTCCTCGAGATGGCCGTCGCCGGCGAAAGGCAGTAGGACATTTCCGCCGTCGTGAAGGTCAACGGCGAGGACGCCTTGGCCAAGATCGACACGGGGGCCTCCCACCTGCTGTCGGCCTCATTCGAGGACGCCGTGGACTTGGGCCTCCGGCTGGAGAGGATTCCTCCCATGAGGCGCCGGATCCAGACGGGAGTGATGTTGATCGAGCACACGGCCAAGGGCGTGAAGGTCAAGGCGCTGGGCAAGGAGGTCTGCGGCGAAGTCGTCGTCTTCGACCTCTATTGCCCAACAGTGACGGCGGGGATGGCGTTCTTGAAGGGCGCGAGGAGGATCGAGTTCAACGGGGGCGGCGAATGAAACATCCGGTTCCCGCCCCGGAGCGCCGAGGGCGTCGAAGGCGCTGAGGGCGGGGAGGAGAGGGGAGGGAGGCTTTGTATGTGTGTGTGTGTGCATGTGAGTATGTGTGTATGTATGTGTTCATGTGAGAATGTGTGTGTTCACATGTATATGTATATGTATATATATGTATATATATATATATATAATATATATATATATATATATATATATATATATATATCGTGTGTGTGTGTTTGTGTGTCTATATATATATATATATATATATATATATATATATATAATATATATATATATATATATGTATATGTATGTATATATAATACATATATATATAAATATATATATATATATATATATATATATATTATATATATATATATATATAATAATATATATATGTATATATGTGTGTGTGTGTGTGTGTGTGGTGTGTGTGTTGTGTGTGTGTGTGTGTATATATATTATATATATATATATATATATATATATAATATATATATATATATATATATATATATTATAATGAAAATGTAAAAAAAAAACGGCATCTTTGGGACAACGCTCTGAAGGTGTCTGAGGAATGAAAATATAACCCCTTCAAAATTGTTTAGATGAAAGATGTGCATATAGATATATGCATATAAAGAAAATAATGCTCAAAAGGATCGAAAATGTAAAAAAAACAAAGAAAATGTAAATGTTCAAAAGGATAAAAAATGTGCGAGTGTGAGTTCCCGCCTTTGTATGTGTACGTTCACGGGTGTGTGTGGGTGTATGTGTGGGCGAGTGTGTGTGTTTTCTGTTCACATCTATGTGGTTTCTCTGTGTGGTTGTTAACGTCTGTGTGGGTGTGTGTGTTTATGTGTGCGTACATGTATGTATAGGTGTGCATGACCACGTGCATGTCCACGATTTGTGTATGTGTGGGTGTTTGTGTGTGTTGTGCGTGTGTGTGTGTTGATGTATGGTGTGTGTGGTGTGAGTAT
>NW_020872804.1:1026279-1028779 GCF_003789085.1 Penaeus vannamei | reverse complement strand
TATATATATATATATATATATATATATATATATATATATATATGTGTGTGTGTGTGTGTGTGTGTGTGTGTGTGTGTGTGTGTGTGTGTGTGTGTGTGTGTGTGTGTGTGTGTGTGTATGTGTGTGTGTGTGTGTGTGTGTGTGTGTGTGTGTGTGTGTGTGTGTGTGTGTGTGGTGTGTGTGTGTGTGTGTGTGTGTGTGTGTGTGTGTGTGTGTGTGTGTGTGTGTATTATATAGAGAGAGATATAGATATACATTTAGAAAAAACTAAATCCAAGTTAATTTTGTTTTCCTTGAAGGAACATTTTTGAAATTTCCTATAAACTTTAAAAGCGTAGTTACTATATCTTTTAGCAAGAATAATATTGGTCGTCTTCCCTTTTTTAGGAATATTTCTAGGGAAAAGAATTCAACTGTCTCCTCAGTTTACAGAAAACCAACTTACATTGATCTTACAACAAAATTCAATTGCATGCTAATCAAATATAAAAGGAATTTAATATCAACATTAATCTACAGAGCTTTTAAGATTTCCAAGGACAATTATATCTTCTCTGTGGAAGTTGATATTATTTCTAATATTTTGAGAAAGAACAGGTTTCCCATTAAATTCATTAAAAGAAACATTGAGAAAACCCTCAACAGACTCCTAGTCCCAGAAGAATCCTTATTAAATGTTCGTAAAGTTTTAATTTATGTAAAACTATTGTACCTTGGAACTATCAGTTACAAATTTGAAAGATAATTATTAAAGAAACATTATTCCACTCCCATCCTTAAGACTATATACACAACATCCCTCTCCATTGGTAATTTATTCAAATTTAAAGATAAAATCCTAAAACCTGTAGGTTCTTCAATTGTATACAAATCTTCGTGCTTTAGCTGTGATGTTATTTTCATTGGGAAAATATCTCGTGACCTTTCCATGCGTATTGGAGAACATAAAGGTTTCTCATTCAGAAACACTAATTACAAATTAATTAGACCAACAAAAGCCTCAATTAGAAGTCATTCAGCATTAACAAACCATTCTCTTTCTACAGAGGATTTTGAAATTCTGGACTCATTCCAATTTGATTTTGATCTCAGCATTTTAGAGTTTATGGATTTGAAAAGAAAAGCCCAACATTAATGAATATTTACCTTCCACAGATACTGAACCTCTCAAATGATAATTATAACAATTATTTTTTTTAGGGTTCATATATATTTTAGTCTCCCGTATATTCATCTGGATGGTTTTCTTTGTCACGATAGTTTTGGACTCAGTACACAACCGCTCACTTTCATAGCGTCCCTTGGTGGCTCATGGTACACGTTCCTTTGTAATGCAGCCCTTTGTTTTTTTTTTTTTTTGTTTTTTTTTTGTGTTTTTTGGTTCGTAATCTCATGTTTTTTTTTTTCTAAGATTTTTGTTAATAATTATTGTGAATTCATCTTGCTAGATTTACTTAACCCTTTAGTTTACCTATTGTAAAAAGTAATTCAATTAAAGTTTAGGATTATGATTTTATAACAAAACAGTATGCAACTTTCCTGCATTAACATTAATCTTTTCCATTGCTCGAAGGTTCTAGAATCATTTTCTTGTTTAATATTTCACTTGTTTCAATTTTAGATAAGTGTGCCTCTCACGCTGTTATACACAATGTCTCTGCTAATTTATCTTAATTGTGAATAACTTATTTTTACACAAACTGTGATATTTACTTTTTTATATCAACTTTTATAATTCATCTTTTCATATGTTATAGCATTAAACAGTTATTCAAATATTATTTGCATTGTTCTTGTGAGCTTATACAAATCATAATTTTCTGATGTATATTGCATTTGTTTTGCCCTTTCTAATGTGCTTTGCTTAAGTCAATCTTTAGTTTGTTCCACCATTTGTTATTTGGATTTTAGTATAATCTATCATTTGTATAATATATATATATATATATATATATATAATATATATATATATATATATTATATTTATATGTGTGTGTGTGTGTGTGTGTGTGTGTGTGTGTGTGTGTGTGTGTGTGTGTGTGTGTGTGTGTGTGTGTGTGTGTGTGTTTATCAATTGAATGTGAATATCAAATTTGTATTGTCCATTTTACAGTTCATGAAAATGGGTGGAAATACGCCCGAAACGTTTAATTATGCAATTAAATTGGACTAAGAAGTAATACATTTTCTCTAAGTTCCGACCCAATGATGATCTTCGTTGCAACGCTCCGAGAAACGCCAGATCTTCACCGTAATTAAGAAGACGAGTGATGAAGACAGCAATGAAGGTCGTAAAATTTCCCTAAACGCTGATTCGACGCAGAAAAGGACTAAGATGGAGAGGAATTAGATGAAAGCGAAGGAAGAACATAGATCTGTAGACTCTTAGATAAATAAGGCAATATTTATATAACATGCCTCTTATATTTCACCTTTGATGATATTGTGTTACATAAGGGCGAAGACCGGAGGGCAGGAAGCATCTGCGAGGGAAGCGAGA
>NW_020872804.1:1012699-1016179 GCF_003789085.1 Penaeus vannamei | reverse complement strand
TTGGCATAAATTATATTACGTCTCGGTATAAAGCTGTTTCAGGAATTACGCAAGACTCATTCGCTTTAAGATGATTACATTTGCAAGAGAATCAGGAAGCGGTTTTTTGCATGAAAGCATTTGCGAGGATTTAATTACGGCGTTTGTTAAGAATTACGAAGAGAATATGATATGAAAGAATAAAAAATCTTTTATAATGATTGTTAACGATGATGGTGAGTGATGATGATAATAGTGATAATATTAATTGTTATTATGAAATTTGTAATGATGATAATATCAACAATAGTAATAATAATGAAAATAACATTAATAATAACATTGCTGATAATGATAATGGTAACAATACAAATTACAGGAATGATTATAATGATAATAATAGTAATATTAAAAATTTTAATAAAAGTAATAATAATAATTTTAATGATAATAACAACTAATGATAATAACTGTGATGATAACAACGGGAATAATAAAAGTAATGATAATAATAATAATGATAATGTTGATAACAAAAATAATAATAAGAAGAAGAATAGTAATAGTATAAAATAATGGTATACTAATGGTGATAATAATAATAATAATAACAGCAATAATGAAAGGTAATGATAGTATTAAGAAGAAATACAGTTACAAGGAGGATACTTATGATAATGATAATAATTACTATAATAATAAGGATAACGATAATTGTTATAATAAGGATAATAATATTAATAGCAATGATAAGGGTAATAATGATAATAGTAATGATAAGGATAATAATAATAATAGTAATGATAATACCAATAACAATATTGGTAATAAAAATGATAATGATAATAGTAATAACAATACTTTGTGTCTTTGTTGTCATCATCTTTATTATTATCATCCTTATCATTCTCATTAGAATGATACCAACAGCAATAATGATAATGATAACAATTTTTAATAATGATAATGACCATAATCATGATAATAATGACCATGATCATGATAGTAATTTTCATTATCCTTTAATACTACCATCATAGCAATACTAAAGATCAATATTAGTGGACAGTTAAGTCGCCCTTAAGACCTCCCACACTGAGGACTTCGGTTGATGTCAGGAAGGGCATCCGGTTCCATAAGGTCGACTTTGGCAACAATTATCTCCAGGTAATTTTTCTTTAATCCAAAACACGGGATACACGCGAGAGAAAAAAAAAAAAAAAATAGATAAAGAATCAATAGATGTAAATTGATAGATATAAAAAAAAATAGGAAAGGGATGAAAATAATATGAGAAAAAATATAAACGAGGAAAAAAAAGAAAAAGAAATTTATATGATAAGAGAAAAAAATAGAAAAAATATGATACGAGAAAAAAATAGAAAAAAATGATACGAGAAAAAAAAATACGAAAAAGATATGATACCAGGAAAATAGGAAAAAAATATATACGAGGAGTAAAAGGGAAAAAAAATATGATACTAGAAAAAAAATAGAAAAGAAATTAATTTGATACTAGAAAAATAAATAATAAAAGATTTATTTGATACGAAGAAAAAATAGAAGAGAAAAATTAATATGACATCGAGAAAAGAAAACAGAAAAGAACCATGTCACACGAAAAAAAAAAAAATAAATAGATACAATACAATAAAAAAATGGAAAATAAATAAACATGAAACAAGAAAAAATAAAACATAAAAAATATGACACGATAAAAGAAAAGAGAAAAAGAAAAGGATATGACACTAGAATTAAATAAAAACTTTTTTTAATCTCTTTCGTCCTTAATGCTCCTTGAGACAGAGCTCTTTGAAGTGGCAGGGGCAAAACAGGTCAAGGGTCAAGATGAAGGTCATGATGAATATTTGATGAAAATTCACGCGTTTGGGTTTAATGCTCCCTCCCTCCCCCCCCCCCCGCCCCCCTTCTCCCTCCTCCCTATATCTTAACGCGAGATTAGCCGAAAGAAAGGGGAATAATGAGAAAACGAAGAAGGGAAGTGAGAGAAAATGCAAGAAGTTTGAAGGATATGAAGATGAATTTGATATCCTGTGTTTACATTTTTTTTTTTTTTTTTTTTTTTACGAATAATTCAATTATATCTTGAAAACTTATACCTAAAGATTGAAGAAGGAAATAAAGGGAAGACAAAATAAAAATAAAACAAAAAAAAGAAACCAACAAGAAAGGCAGGAAAAGAGGGAAGAGAAAAGGAATAAACCAAAAAAAAATCACTTATATCTTGAAAAATTATACCTAAATATTAAAGAAGAAATAAAGGAAAGACAAAATAAAAATAAGACAGAAAAAAAACACAACACGAAAAGCAGGAAGAGATATGAAGAGAAAAGGAATAAACAAAAAAAATCATTTATATCTTGAAAAAATTATACCTAAAGATTGAAGAAGAAAATAAAGGAAAGACAAAATAGAAATAAGACAAAAAAAAACGAAAAGCAGGAAGAGAAAGGAAGAGAAAAGGAATATATCTTATATCTTGAAAATCTATACCTAAAGATTGAAGAAGAAAATAAAGGGAAGACAAAATAGAAATAAGAAGCAGGAAGAGCGAGGAAGAGGAAGAAAAAAGGAATAAACCAAAAAAAATGGAATGCGAACGAGAATCAATAATGACGTCATAGGCAAGATTGGGTTAAGGTGGAATGTAAGTTTCATCAAACAACTCGGGAATGACTTGGCATCAGCAAGAACGTTTTCGATTATGGCTTGGCTTTCAGAAGGTAAAACTTGGAACAATTTATCCAATACAGGAAGTTGAAATGGATGTCTAGCATTTAAAGTGAAGTTGATTTTCCAGCTTCTCTGTTGCGTGCAATGATTTCTCCGTCAATTTTCTATTTTTATGTTATAGGGAGATCAAGGTCAAGGTCAAACTGGGTCATAATGTTTTCCTGATTTACAGATTTTTATCACTGTCTTTGATTGAACTTTCATCACCAGTTGCATTGTTATCGTCCTAAAAAATCGTGATTGTTATGAAATAATCATTATCATTATCATTATTGTTATTTTCATCATGTTTCTTTCTCATCATTATTGTCACTATCATTGATATTGCCACAACAATCACAATTACCATTATCATCAGCAGTAGAAAAAAAACAAAAAAACATACGAAAAAGGGAGAAACTGACATACAAAGAGCAGACGAGCCGAAGACAAAATAAATACCAGAAAGCTTCCAAATATTCCCGTTTAAGCGTGAAGTCATTTTACCCGCTAGTCTATTACACTGCATAATTGGTTCGCGCCGCCCTAGAATAAGAGGTCCCTCGCCTCATATACTGGCTTTGGTAATTTGCAATGGGCGTGCGGGCTGAGATGTAGCTTGCAATATGGGCGACGGCTTGAGAGAACACCGGTAATGTCTGAGGTGTGTGTTTGCGCAAGAGAGAAGGAAAAGAGAGAGAGAGAGAGAGAGAGAGAGAGAGAGAGAGAGAGAGAGAGAGAGAGAGAGAGAGAGAGAGAGAGAGAGAG
>NW_020872804.1:992699-1005199 GCF_003789085.1 Penaeus vannamei | reverse complement strand
AAAGAGATGACGATGATAATATTATTCATTTCACTAAAGGTGTTGTTCCCGGAGCAAGTGTTCATAACAAAAATTTTCCCTTGACTTGAGGAAAAGTTTGCTCGCAATATTTTCGGAAAGTTTGACAAGAGGGGGATCGGATATTGCTTGTGTATATTACCATTCTCCGAAATAGAGATACAGAGTGAATTATCCGGAATCTATATCACTAACAATGACGAAAATAGGACAAGAGGCTTATCAAAATGTATCGTCTTTGACTTGCGAAATATTCAATTAATCTAGACGTATAGATAGAGCGATGTATTTGCATGAATAACTCACGGAAATATATTCTATCGTCGATAACTCCTCGCCATCCTTGTTTGCTGAAATAATAGAGAAGGTAATTTTAAGGTTCACTGCGTCTAGCTGGTTAATACACATCGAGGCCATTGTGAGTGAATGAATATACGCTGCCACGGTATCGTAGGATGAATGGGCTGTACGTTATTATACTGTGTAAATAATGCTGAAATGATCAAGGTGAATACCCTCCTCGCGATGGTTGATTCCTGTTGGGTCTCTTTCTCTATCCGTCAGCTGTGTATGTTGCGTCATCTGGATGCGTGTTTAATAAGCTATGAAATTGTGTGTGTGTGTTTGTCCTCTCCCTCCTCTTCCTCCATTCATTTTCTTTCTTTTCTTCCCTTTCATCTCCCCCTTACTTCTACCTCTAAGCCTCCTCCTCCTCCTCCTCCTCCTACTACTACTACTACTACTACTACAACTACTGCTGTTACTCTTTTTCCTTCTCCTTCTTCTCCTCCTCCTTCTCTTTTTTCTTCCTCCTCCTCCACCTCCTCTCTTTTCCCTTCCTACATTTTTCGTCTCTTCTTCCTACTCTTGATAATCACCCAGTTCTTCTGCCCTGACTGCTCCTCCTCCTCGTAATCATCCTTCACCTCCATCTCCTCCTGCTCCTCCATCATCTCCTATTCCTTGATAAATATGTGTGTGTGTGTGTGTGTGTGTGTGTGTGTGTGTGTGTGTGTGTGTGTGTGTGTGTGTGTGTGTGTGTGTGTGTGTGTGTGGGGTGTGTGGGTGTGTGTGTATATATATATATTATATATATATAATATATATATATATATATATATATATATATATATATATATATATATATATATATATATATATATATATATATATATATATATATATATATATATATATATATATATTATAATATATATAATATATTATATATACATATATATATATATATATATATATATATATATATATATATATATATATATATATATATATTTATGTATATATATATATTTATATATATATATATATATATATATATATATATATATATATATATATATATATACATATATGTATATATATACACAATATATATATATATGTAATATATAATATATATATATATATTATATATATATATATATATATATATATATATATATATATATAATATATATATATATATATATATATATATATATATATGCATATATGTACATATATATACATATATATACATATATGTACATGTGTGTGTGCATGTGTGTACTTGTATGCATGCATATGTATGTATGTGAGTATATAAATATCTGCGGTATGAATTGCCTTTTGCTTTGCAATAAAGTTTGATAAAACGTTAAAATGAAATTAAATTGTATTCTCTCTAATTCCATTGCTTCTCGTTGAGCCAAATTAAATGATTTGTGTTTACTGCATTGTTCTGATACACCAAATTGAATGCAGTGAACTAAACTAAAATATGCACAATACCAAGGTCAATGGTAATACAGATGTTTTTGACCATCATCATTTTCATCATTAATACTATTATTGTTGTTATTATCATTATTATTGTTATTGTTATAATCATCATCATAGGTATTATCATTATTACTATTACTACTAAAATCATTATCATCATTATTATCATTATTATTTTTATTATCATTACTATTATTATTATTATATTATTATTATATTATATTATTATTATTATTATCATTATTGTTATTATCATCATCATCATCATTATTATTATTATCATTATTATTATAATTATGATTATTATTGTTATAATTATTATTATCATTATTGTTATTATTATTATTATCACCATTATTATCATTATTGTTATTATTATTATTATTATCAATATTATCATTATCATTATCATAATTATTGTCATCAGTTACATCTTTATGGTAATCAGTGTTCTCATTATGATAATAAGAATTATCTTTATTATTATTTTCATCATTGGTATTTCTATCACCCTTGTTAGTGTTCTCATTATTATCATCATTATCATCGAGTTGATTTTTATGATTACTAGTTTTATCATTATCATTATTATTTTCATTATTACTGTTGTTGTTATTATCATCATCATTATTGTCAGCATCATCATCATCATTCTTTATTTTCTTATTAGTATGACTGTTATCACTGTTATCATTATCATAATAATCATTAACGTTGATATCGTTATTGTTGTTTTTATTATCATCATCATTATTACCATGATCATCATCATTATTATTGCACTTATTATCATCATTTCCATTACTATACTTGCTATTATCATTATTATCCTTATCATAATTTCCATAACTCTTATTATCATTATCGTTATTATTATTATCACTTTTATTATTATTACTATTATCAATTATTATACTATACTATTATCATTACTATTATTATTACTATTATTATTATTATTTTATTATCACTATCATTATTGTTGTTATTATTATTATCATTAACAGTATTATTATCAATTTTATCTTTATCATCATCATTTTCACCATAACTGTCATCAGTATCACCACTATTATTATCATTATTATCATCATCATTGTCATTAGTATTAGTCTTACCGTCATCATTATGGGTAATATCATTTTATTGTCAACGTTATTTTTTCAATGTTGTTGTAAATAATAATATTTATCATTATCATTATTATCATTATTATTTATCATTATTATTTTATCATTATTATTATTAATATTAATAATTATTATCATGATTATTTTTTTATCATTATTATTACTATCATTATTATTATTATTATTATTATTATTATTATTATTATTATTATTATTATTATTATTATATTATTATTATTATTATTTTATTATATATCATTATCATTGTTATTACCGTCATCATCATCATTATGGGTAATGTCATCGTTATTGTTGTCATCATTAGTGATGATAACAATATTGATCATTATCATTATCATTCCCAACTCCAACTTCCATCCTATTCCCCCCCTCCCCCCCTAAACCATTCCAACTCCATTCCACCCGTACCCCATTCCCACCAGATTCCCATTCCATTCCAACCCTATTCCTACCCCATTCCTATCCATTCCAACCCATTCGCAACCTTGCCCCCTACCCCATTCCTATCCCATTCCCACTCATTCCCAACCTTCCCCTACCCCTTCCCAACCCCATTCCACCCACCCTTCCCAACCATTCCCACCCCCTGCCCCTACCCCTTTCCCACCCCGACCCCATCCCCCCCTACCTCCTACCCATCCCCCTACCTCCTACCCCATTCCAACCCCATTCCCATTCCTACGGATGATAGGAATAAGAGCGTGAAAATTACACCCACATGTACTTTTCGGTTACCATGACAACCGACTGTTGTGAGAGAAGATTATTGCTGGAGAGGAAGGATGGGGGGGGGGAAGGTCTACGTGGGGGGGTCTAGGTGGGGGGGTGAGTAGGGGTAAAAAGGAGTTTAAGATAAAGGGAAATGGGTAAATGAGGGGAGAGAAAAGCAATTAATGGGTAAGGGAGATGAATGGGGGAAGGGAAGAGAGTAGGGTAAGTTGGATGGGGTGGGAAATAAGAGATAAAGTGGAAGAGAAAGGAAGGAGGAAGAGAGGGATAGCGTATGAGGAAATAGAAAAGGGAAGGAGAGAGAGAGTATTAGGGAGAAAGAGGAGCGAAGAATAGGAAGAGGAGAGGGAAGAGGAAAGGAAGGGGAGGAGAATAGCGGAAATGTAAATGAGATAGATGAAAAATTAACAGAAATATATAAAAAGTAAGAGGAAAGATGTGAAGAAAAGGAGGAAAGTGAAGGTAAAGTAAAAGAATGATAAATGCAATCGCTATCTTTCTGGCTCTCTCTCTCTCTCTCTCTCTCTCTCTCTCTCTCTCTCTATCTATCTATCTATCTATCTATCTATCTATCTATCTAACTATCTATCTCTCTCCCTCCCCTCTCCTCTTTCCTCTCCCTCTCCCTCTCCCTCTCCCTCCCCTCCTCTCCCTCTCCCTCTCCTCTCCCTCTCCTCTCCTCTCCCTCTCCCTCTCCTCCTCCCTCTCCCTCTCCTCTCCCTCTCCCTCTCCCTCTCCCTCTCTCCCTCCCCCTCCCCCCCTCCCCCTCCCCTTCCCCTCACCCTCAACCTCTCCCTCTCTCTCTCTCTCTCTCTCTCTCTCTCTCTCTCTCTCTCTCTCTTCTCTCTCTCTCTCTCTCTCTCTCTCTCTCTCTCTCTCTCTCTCTCTCTCTCCTCTCCCTCTCCCTCTCTCTCTCTTCTTTACTTCATAAGACACCAAAGTTCAGGAAATGAAACCGGTTTATCAACGTCACAGTTAATTACCTCGCTTCCTCAAACACAGTTCATCTAGAGAAAATTACAATTAATAAAATGAAAAAAAAAAAACTGAATAAAACGAAAAGAGTGATATGAACAACATTAATAGCAGTTATAACAATAATGATAATGATATCAATATTTTTTTTTTCCTTTATCATGCGTGCTCCTTTTTGCTTCATTTTGGTATATAATTCCCCAATCAATTAAAGATTCCAGCTTTCCCTTTTCTCTTCCTGTTTTTTTTCGTTATGTTATTTTTTTTCTTAGCCCTCCCCACCCCCACCTAAAAATAATAATAATAAAAAAATGAAAATAAAAGAGAGAGAGAAAGAGAGAGAGAGAGAGTGAGAGACAGACAGACAGACAGACAGACAGACAGACAGACAGAGAGAAAGAGAGAGAAGGGAGAGAGAAAGGGAGAGAGAAAGGGGGAGAGAAAGGGAGAGAGATAGAGATAGATAGATAGATAGAGAGAGAGAGAGAGAGAGAGAGAGACAGAGAGAGAGGAAAAAAATACATAATAACACACCATTTATACCACCATCTGAGAATCAACCGAATTTATCCATTACCTCCTTTATCATCACCAATCTATCCAGTTACCTAATTTATCTCTTTATTCCATTCCTCTTCAGATTGTCTAAGGGTCATTTTCCAGAGCGTCGCTTCCAGAATGATCTCTAGCGGTTCTGAACCTTCCTCGAATCGCGTTTTCTTTTTCTTCTTCTTCTTCTTCTTCTTCTTCTTCTTCTTCTTCTTCTTCTTCTTCTTCTTCTTGGTCTTAAGGCATCCTCCCAAATTTATTTCGGGCCATTAAATGGTCTTTAAAGTCTTAATTCTCAAGTTCAAGTCTAAATCCGGGTATCGGAACATTCCCAGAATTGAAGCGATAGATACTTCTACGAATAAATAGATTTAATCAATTAATTCAATGATAAGTGAGAACCCGGATAGAAAAGGTGAATGTGTTCAGTTCATTCTTTTAATTTTCTCATGACCTGCAGTTCTCATATCTTCTCATGACCTTCAATTCTAGAATCTTCTCATGAATTTTCGGAACAGAAAAGTCGGTCCGGATTCCTAAGGATTTCCACGAAGACCTTACGCGAACGCTGGGCGGGAAACGGATTTGAATGCTGATGCCATTCAGAGCGGGTGGCGGAGGGGAGGGAGGGGGGGGGTTAGGGGATGGGTGAAGGAGGATGGGGGAGAGATGGTGGGGGGCATGGGAGATGGGGGAGGTTGAGTTAGGGTATGGGTGATGGGGGGAGGGAAGGGGGGTAGGGCATGGGTGAAGGAGGATGGAGGAGAGATAGTGGGGTGGGGGGTGGGGCATGGGGATGGGGGGGAGAGTTGAGTTAGGGTATGGGTGATGGGGGAGGGGAGGAGGGGGGGGTAGGGCATGGGTGAAGGAGGATGGAGGAGAGATGATGGAGGGGAGGGATTTGGGGCATGGGAGATGGGGGGGTGGAGTTAGGGTATGGGTGATGGGGGAGGGTAGAGATGGGGGGGTTGAGGCATGGGTAAGGAGGATGGGGGGTGGGAGTTGGGGCATGGGAGATAGTGGGGGATGGAGTTAGGGTATGGGTGATGGGGGAGGGGTAGAGATGGGGGGTATGGGGATAGGGGAGGGGTAGAGATGGGGGGAGGGGGTTGGGGCATGGGCGAAGGAGGATGGGGGGGGAAGTTGGGCATGGGGGTGGGGAGGGTAGAGTTAGGGTATAAGTGATTGGGGAGGATAGAGAAGGGGGTTAGTGTATGAGTGTTGGGGGAGGAATGGGGGGAGGAGTTAGGTATGGGTGATGGGGGAGGGCTAATGATGAGGGGGATAGGGAGGAGATAGGATAAGGGTAATGGGGAGGGATGGCCGTTAGGATATGGGTGATGGAGGGGGAATGTGGGGAAGCCAATAAATCGAGAGTATAGGTGAGGAAGTGGACTGGAAAAGGGAGGGGGGATGATTAGGATTATATATATATATATATATATATATATATATATATATATATATATATATATATATATATATATATATATATATACAATATATATATAATGTATGTATGTATATATATACATGTATATACACATATATATATATTATATATTATATATATATATATATATATATATATATATATATATATATATAATATATTATATATATATATATGTACGTGTGTGTGTGTGTGTGTGTGAGTACATATATACATATACATATATGTATGTATATATGTGTGTGTGTGTGTCTGTTCACACACACACACGCGAGTCGACAGAGATGCATAGACATATACACATATCTACGCATACGTTCACATCTCACTTCACAAACTGATATATTTCTCGCCACCAGCCGGGAATCACGTGAGGCGGCGCGAGGAAGGGAAATTCCGCCTCTGTACAATATTGGAGCCGCAAGCATGATGGATTCCCGGTGAAATTGCTCGACAGATGTTCTCCCCAGAACATATTCCTTCAGCGGCGAGGAAATATAACTCAGAAGAACGATTTATATTCGGTTTGTTATGTTTACTGTTTTCGTGATTATTACTAATGTTGTTATCGTCGTTATTACTATTATAGTACTCGTGATTGTCGCCATTACCTTTATCATTCCTCTTATAATTATCATCACGACTATACTATTATAATAGTGTTTTTATTATCATCATTAGTAGCAGCAACAGAAGTATAAGTAGTAGTAGTAGTAATAATAGTAGAAGGAGTAGTAGTAAAGTACTGTAGCAGTACCAGTACCAATAGTAGTAGTAGTAGTAGATGCAGTAGTAGTAGTAGTAGTAGTAGTAGTAGTAATAGTAGAGGTAGTAGCAGTAGCAGTAGTAGTAGAAGTATTAGCAATAGTAGTAGTAGTAACAGTAGTGATAGTTGTTATTGATGCCGTCGGTACTGTTTTAGTTGTTGTTATTGTTGTTACTATTGTTTCAGTTGCTCTTTGTCATCTTGTAAGACAATTGCGCCTTGTAATTATCAAATGTTTATTGATTAGGATTTTCGTGGATTAAAAGATAAGCTCATTAACCTCCACTTGCGTAATTTTCCCCGATTAAATTCCTGATGAGGATCTTTCCGATGTACTTAATGAGGTAAGGAGATATTCTTAATTAGGCTCATTATCATATAGTTGGAGGGAGAGAGAGAAAAAAAAACAAGAAAGAGAGATAGAGCGAGAGAACGAGAAAGGGAGAGAGAGAGAGAGAGAGAGAGAGAGAACGAGAAAGGGAGAGAGACGGAGAGAGAGAACAAGAAGGCAGAGAGGAGAGAAAGAACAAGAAAGAGAGAGAGAGAGGAGAGAGAGTGGGAGGGAGGGAGAGGGAGAGAGAGAGAGAGAGAGAGAAAGAAGAGAGAGAACAAGAAAAGCAGAGAGAGACCAAGAAAATAGTAGAGAGAGAGAGAACAAGAAAGGGAGAGAACCAGAGAGCCAGAGAGAGAGAGACAGAACGAAAGATAAAGAGAATTGCAATACTCTTTCAATGGAAGTATCAGACAAGACCGATGTTCGCCCGGGAGAATCCACAGAACGAATTATTTTGAGTAATACAGTAAATTCAGAGTATTTATCGATGTGGAGTGCGTTAGCTATAATTCATCTAGCGATGGTATTAAGTCATGCGATTCTCCTTAATTCACAATCAATCTAATTTTTGTGGAATGGATGAGCAGCTAAAAGTCGCCGGAAATAGCAAAAAAACGTAAAGTAGGTATGGCTACAGTAAAGAATATTTCAAGAGTAGTAGCAGTTGTAGTAATAGTAGTAGCAATATATATATATATATATATATATATATATATATATATATATATATATATATACATATATATATATATGTATGTGTGTGTGTGTGTGTGTGTGTGTGTGTGTGTGTGTGTGTGTGTGTGTGTGTGTGTGTGTGTGTGTGTGTGTGTGTGTGTGTGTGTGTTGTGTGTGCATATGTATATGTTTACATATACATAAACATATATATGTACACATACAAATATATGTATATATATACAAGTATATATACATTATATATATATACTATATATATACTATATATACATATCAATATCAATCTATCTATCTATCTATCTATCTTATCTATCTATACACACACACACACACACACACACAACACACACAACACACACACACACACACACACACACACACCACACACACACACACACACACACACACACACACACACAATGCAGCCAACAATACAAGCGATATCGCCTCGACAGGCTCGAAGAGATCATGCCCTTCTTGCCCTGAAAGGAGGCCCACCTTCAAACAACCATGACATGGGAAGGTTCGAATGTGCGGAAGGAAATTACGGAAATCAGGCAAAGAATTGCAATAATGACTGAAATATATTTATAGAGAGAAATAGATAGGGAGTGCTTTTATTCCTGTTTAGTAGTTAATTTGATATAGTTGAGATCTGCTTTTAAGAAATAAGCCATCATATATCATTTCGAAAATAATTGTCATGGAATCTTATCAGATCGTTCTATTTCAATTCCTTAACATATTTACTGTATAAAAAGCCCTTGAATATTTCTAGAACAGACTATTGATATTAATATTCGTCAAACGGAAATATACTTCGTTTGCATTCTCCCAGAGCCATATATTAATATTTGCATTATCCTAAAAAGCTACTCTCTCTCACTCTCACCCAATGTAACATGGTATGCAATGTTCTATAAATAACAGATCATGCAAGCTCCATGCTGTTCCACGCCGCGTGGGTCAGCATGGAGCTTGCATGATGCTATATGCTATGCAGTCTGTTATAATCACCTGGATCCGCTATTTAGATAATTTAGATAATACTCATGACAATATTCCATACGCCATTATATTTTCCAAATGTTTACAATTATGTCATTACCAAAAATGACGAAATGAATATGTAAAGGACGGACTGAACAAGAGATGTCGAAAGTAATGGGTTGCTTGAATAGTTTGGAGGGGGAACACAGACAAGGTGTTGGATATCAGCCGCTAAAACGTCAAATAAAGGCGTAAGAATAGATATAGTCAAGGCTAAGGGAATATCCCCTTAGCCTTGGGTAGAGTGAAGCTTGACTCGGCCCTTCACGGGGTGAGTGAGCAAGCGTGAGCCGGGAAGGGGGATTCGCTGGGAAGTGCCCAGTCTGCCCAGGTCTAAAGACAGTCATTCATTAAGTTGACACTAGATATGTTGATAGTATAAGTTTCGCAGCACCTACATCCTGTATACTCCACCATCATTACATGCAAAAATTCACTGCATTTCATTTCACATCATTTATTTTCACCCACAGTTTCGGAAACATAATGAATTAGGTTGACTGACGATGCACCTTAATCCAACTTCTATATCAAACTTTAACCTGATTTGATAAATAAGTATAAGATTGCGAGGGGCGGAGCCAAGTGGCCCATCACACTCTAGCTGACCCCAACCAAACCGTGCTTCGCGATTCATGAACGCGACTGGAGGTCGTGGTTCGTAGGAGGCACCGAACGAAATAAAAGGAAAACAAAGGAATAAATTAAACCTTTACATGCCTTTACCTCGAACTTTTGTGAACAAAGCCGTTCATTAAGGTTTGGTAGCTCAAGAGGCGTTATTTGAGACGATGCATTATTCACGCCCATAAATATTACAATGTGTGTGTGAGAGGGGGAGAGAGAGAAAGAGAGAGAAAAGAGAGAGAAAGAAAGAGAGAGAGAGAGAGAGAGAGAGAGATTGTTTGGTGGGTCACCTTTCGGGACAAGAAGGGCATGATCTCTCCAAGCCAAGTCGGGCGAGGCGACATCGCTTTTGCTGTTGACTGTACACTCGCCGACCATAAGAAGTATACCACCTCCTATGACCCTGCAATGAGGCATGGGGTGTTTCTGGACGACGGCTGAGCCTAAGGACGAAGGACAACACACGCACGAACATACTCTAATGAAAAGTCGTGGTTAAAACCCTTGCAAAACATGTATCGAATCCCGTTTCGAACAACCGCTTAATACCACACTTTATGGATAGGATGAGACAGCTTAAATTCATATGTGTGTGTATGTGTGCGTGCGTGTGTGTGTGCGTGGTGTGTGTGTGTGTGTGTGTGTGTGTGTGTGTATTTTTGGATGACAGAGAGGTAAAGTGATATGCGCTGCAAGTTTATCTTCAATTTCAAAAGAAAAATAGGTATATCAAAAACATTTTACCAACGTCTCCTGACCTACGTAATAGTGTATAGCCGTATCCTATTATGAAATACGCTTTTGTGCTTCTTGCGAGCGCTTGCAGACATTATCAAGTGTATCCCGTTGCACAATCTGATATTGCTGGGAAAATGTTTGCAACAAAACAACCTTCAATGCACCGGATTTTTCTTACAAGACTATAACTTTTTTCCTTGTAAGAAGAAAACTTTTATTAAGCATTGTGTTGTGACTTATTTGGAGGAAATTTATCTCCACCCTTTGTCTCTCCTTCTATGTATGTTTGTCTGTTTTCTTTTCTTGAAAGATGCATTTTAGAAATGAAACAGCATATTGCGTGATATTCAACCAGCTACCCTCGACATATCCAAAAAGTAGGCGTATATCTCGAGCACTGCGTTGGGCGTATACCGCGAGCGCTGCGAGCGAGCGCTGCGTTGGGCGTATACGAGCGCTGCGTAGCGCGCTGCGTAACCGCGAGCGCTGCGTATACCGCGAGCGCTGTTGGGCGTAGCGAGCGCTGCGTTGGGCGTATACCGAGCGCTAGCGATACCGCGAGCTGCGTCGTTTATATACCGCGCTGCGTTGGGCGTATACCGCGCTGCGTTGGGCGTATACCGCGATACGCGCTGCGTTGGGCGTATACCGCGCTGCGATACGCGCTGCGTTGGGCGTATACCGCGAGCTGCGTTATACCGCGAGCGCTTGGGCGTGGCGCTGCGTTGGGCGTATACGCGCGAGAGCGCTGCGTTGGGCGTATACCGCGAGCGCTGCGTATACCGCGAGCGCTGCGTTGGGCGTAGCGTGCGTTGGGCGCTGCGTTGGGCGTACCGAGCGCTGCGTTGGGCGCTGCGTTGGGCGTATATAGAGCGCTGCGTTGGGCGTATACATAGCGCTGCGTTGGGCGTATACCGCGCGCGTGGGCGTGCGATACCGCGAGCGCTGCGTTGGCGTTATACCGCGAGCGCTGCGTTGGGCGTATACCGCGAGCGCTGCGTTGGGCGTATACCGCGAGCGCTGCGTTGGGCGTATACCGCGAGCGCTGCGTTGGGCGAGCGCTGCGTTGGGACCGCGAGCGCTGCGTTGGGCGTATACCTTGCGTTGGGCGTGCGAACGCGCGAGCGCTGCGTTGGGCGTATACCGCGAGCGCTGCGTTGGGCGTATATGCGTTGGGCGTATACCGCGAGCGCTGCGTTGGCGTATGGCGCTATACGCGAGCGCTGCGTTGGGCGTATTACGCGAGCGCTGCGTTGGGCGTATACCCGAGCGCTGCGTTGGGCGTATACCGCGAGCGCTGCGTTGGGCGTATACCGCGAGCGCTATACCTCGAGCGCTGCGTTGGGCGTATACCGCGAGCGCTGCGTTGGGCGTATACCGCGAGCGCTGCGTTGCGAGCGCTATACCGCGAGCATACCGCGAGCGCTGCGTATACCGCGAGCGCTGCGTTGGGCGTATACGCGAGCGCTCGTATACCGCGAGCGCTGCGTTGGGCGTATACCTCGAGCGCTAGCGCTGCGTTGGGCGTATACCGCGAGCGCTGCGTTGGGCGTATACCGCGAGCGCTGCGTTGGGCGTATACCGCGAGCGCTGCGTTGGGCGTATACCTCGAGCGCTGCGTTGGGCGTATAC
>NW_020872804.1:974379-980099 GCF_003789085.1 Penaeus vannamei | reverse complement strand
TGGTGTTGGTGGTGTGGTGGTTGGTGTTTTTGTTGTTGGTGGTGGTGGTGGTGGTGGTGGTTGGTGTTTTTGTTGTTGGTGGTGGTGGTGTTGTTGTTGTTGTTGGTGGTGGTGGTGGTTTGGTGGTGGTGGTGGTGGTTTTTTGGTGTTTTTGTTGTTGGTGGTGGTTGTGTGTTGGTGTTTGGTGTTTTTTGTTGTTGATGTTGTTGATGTTGGTTTGGTTGTTGAGAAGGGAAAGGGGGTTAAGGTTATATAGTTGTTGTTGTAGCTGTTGTTGTTATTGTTTTTGTTGTTGTTGTTTTTGCTTTGATGTTGTTGTTTTGGTTGTTATTGAGAAGGGAAACGGGGTTTAAGGTTTATAGTTGTTGTTGTTGTTGATCTTGTGAAGGAAGGGGGTTTAGGGGTTATAGTTATTATTGTAAATGTTGTTGTCATTCTTGTTGTTATTGTTGAGAGGGGGACGGGGACTTAGTTTATAACCACTGGTATCATTGTTGTTGTTATTGAGAAGTATAGACTTATTGTTATAATCATGGCTATTGTTATTACTACTGTTGTTGCAACACACACACACACATACACACACACACATACACAAACACAACTCTTCATCAAACAAACATGCATCCCAGACAACAATAATAAACCCGACACAAATATCAATACCTATTCGGAAAATACTACGTACGTCAAAAACAAGCAGTTATACCAGCAGCCCAATACCAGCAGTAATACCAGTAGTAATACCAGTATATTACCAGTAGTAATACCAGGTGTATTACCAGCAGCCCAATACCAGCAGTAATACCAGGTGTATTACCAGCAGTAATACCGGCAGCCTATTACCAGCAATAATACCAGTAGTAATACCAGGAGTAATACCAGCAGTAATACCAACAATAATACCAGCAGCCGATACGAAGTGCACAAGCCCCAACTCACGCGAGCTGTCCGCTGAATCCACTTTCGAAGTTGGGCGGATTCCTGGGCGTCTGTCCCTCCTCGTAGTGACTCACCATCAGCGGCCAGAAAGCAGCTGATTGGTGACTTCGGAGACACCATTCTGTTCTCAGGTCTGTTAGCGTAGGAGCGAAAGAGAGGAAGGTATAATTGGAAGTTTTTTTTTTTTTTTGTTTTTTTGTGTGTGTGGGTATTTCGTGTGCGGATTCGTGTTCTTGTTGTTTTTGTTGAGTGTGTGGGTTCGTGTGTTGTTTTTGTGTGTGGATTCGTGTGTTGTTGTTTTTGTGTGTGTGGATTCGTGTGTTGTTTTTGTGTGTGGATTCGTGTTGTTGTTGTTGAGTGTGTGGATTCGCGTTGATGTTGTTGAGTGTGAGGATTCTGTGTTGTGTTTGTGTGTGTGGATTCGTGAGTTGTTGTTTTTGTGTGTGTGTGGTGGGTTTGAGTGTATAGGAGTATGTGTGTCTGAGTAAATGATATATGAGCATAAAAATATTGGTTATTATGTTGAAAAACTTACTGTATTGTGCAACTATCTGGGAGCTAATGTTTAATGATATATCGTACTATTCATGTTCAATATCCTATCTAGAAATATATAATCAATACAGGTGGATTAAATAAAAAATCCATATGCAGCCATAAGTACACGAGCAAATTGTATATACAAAATACTAACCCCTCATATGTATATATATATATATAATATATATATATATATATAATATATATATATATATAGATATAGTATATATATATATATATATATATATATATATATATATATATATATATATATATATATATATATACTCATGTATGAAAATTGTCATTATTCATTATTTGGCTTCGTCAGCTTTATATAATCAGTTGTGATATTATATTACTACATTAGTATATATATATATTATATTATATATATATATATATATATATTATATATAAAATATATATATATATATATATATATTATATATATATATATATATATATATATATTATATATATATATATATATATATATATATATATATATATATATATATATATATATATATATATATATATATATTATATATATATATATATATAATATATATATATATATATATATATATATATATATGTATATATATATATATATACATGTATACATATGCATATATATGCATGTGTGTATACATATATACATATATATACATATATATATATATATATTATATATATATATATATATATATAATATATATATATATATGGTGTGTGTGTGTGTGTGTGTGTGTGTGTGTGTGTGTGTGTGTGTGTGTGTGTGTGTGTGTGTGTGTGTGTGTACACATGTATATATGTATATAAAACCAGATAGAAGAATCAAATATGTATATATATACATATATATATATATATATATATATATATATATATATATATATATATATATATATACATGTAATAATATATATATTTATTATATTCACTAACTTATGTATAATATATAATCACAACTGATTATATAAGCAAACGAAACAAATCATGAAACTCCGTCTTGAAAAATTTAAGAAAAAAAAAATTAAAAAAGGAAAAAATACTCAGGAAAACACATCCATTATGGCCTCACCGCTGGACCCATTAGTGCTGCCACAAACAGGTACCCCCACTAATGGCACTCCATAAAGCCCCATCTCCAGCATTTGCACCAGACTCTTGCGCTGTGCCACGAAGTCAGCTGGGTACTGCCCGCCGAAGTGCCCGCCTAGAGTGCCACTTCCGGGGTGAGTCGAGAGGCTGGTCACCAGGAAGCGCTTGTTGGGGTTCAGGTCCTGCGGGCGGAGAGGGGGAGGGTGAGAAGGGAGGGGGGAGTCATTAAGGTGTAGGTGAGAAAGGGGGGTTGGTAATTCAAGTGTAGAAGGTGAGAAAGGGTCTGTAGGGTGGGGAGGTCATAAGGTGTATGTGAGAAGGGGTGAGTAATAAAGGTGGAAGGTGAGATGGGGTGTAGTAATTAGGTGTAGGTGAGAAGCGGAGTAGGTAATTAAGGTGTAGAAGGGTGAGATGAGGATGAGGTGATTGAGGTGTAGAAGTGAGATGGGGTGTAGGTAATTAGGTGAGATGAGGATGAGTGTAGAAGGTGGGGTAAGGTTACGAAGGGGGGGTTGTTTTAAATTGATGGGGGTAATGTTTATTCCCCGAATTATTAAGCGTAAAGATGCCTATGAAACGAAGTAACCGGCGTGGTTTTGCATTATCTGACCCCGACTCGATCAGGAGCTGCTGACTTTCGTATCAATCAGCTGATTACAAGCCATTACTGCCGTGAAACTTCGACTATTTATTTCTCCGGTGAAAATATATTGACTAAATATCGTAATGGATACTGTCTTTTTTTCTTTTCTTTTCTTTTATGTTGACAGTCTTGATAAGATGTCACGTGACAGTAAAGAACCAGGTCATATTAGCGTTCTAAAATACTTCGGTCAAAACTAATCAAACTTTTCATGTACCTGAAAGCGTTTTCATGTGATATACGATATTGCTGAAATATATCTAGAAATATGTTAGTGTGTTTTGGAATATATGTAGAAATATGCTAGTGTGTTTTGGAATATATGTAGAAATATGTGTTGTTTGGAATATATGTAGAATATGTTAGTGTGTTTTGGAAATATATGTAGAATATGTTAGTGTGTGTTGGAATATATTTAGACTATTATAGTGTGTATTGGAATATCTCAGTGATTGTCAAAATATGGCAACGATAGTTAAAATATATAAGAAAATGATATTCAATGATGAAATTTAATAGACACACGACATAATTAACCTGAAAACGTCTTTAGCATTTGCTGCTCTAAACACAATTACGTGATTTTTTGTTCAGTCAAGAAATTGCCAGATTCACAAAGGACAAAGAAAATTCCTACAGAACAAACGAGTCCAAAGCTGAACCTATATTGAATTCGTAGTGTGTGTCATACGTTATATAAACACATTCAAATACGGAACTTGGATCGGCTTCCCACCACCCTCACTTGTTGCAGAAAAAAGAATCCGATAATATCGCTGAAACTGCCAAGCAACAGCCCGTCCAAGGATGCCATTTGCAACAAAGGATCCGAAAGGAATTGGATTATATGCTAATCTTTTAGGATATTGAGAATCAGTTTTTGCGGCGAGATTCGTGATTCGTGACATCGTGAGGTTATTAAAGGTGATTTGTGATGATGTATTAAAGGTGTTAATTGAAGGGTTATGATCTGAGAGGCTGCTTTGTACTTCTGAAGGCTGTAGGGATGTAGTGAGCATATTGTGCATACAAATACAAACACAGTTACGAATGCATTACGCGTCTCTCCCTCTCTCTCATTCTTGATTTACCTTTCTCTCTCTATCTAATTATATTACTTATCTATTTATCTGTATCGATTTCTATCTCCATCTATATCTATCTCTATCTCAGTCTCAATCTCAATCTTAATCTTTGTCTCTGCCTCAGTCTCTATCTCTATCTCCAACTCTCTCCCTTCCCTCTCCCTCCCTCTCCCCTCCTTTCCCTTTCCCTTTCCCTTTCCCTCTCCCTCTCCCTCTCCCTCTCCCTCTCCCTCTCCCTCTCCCTCTCCCTCTCCCTCTCCTCTCTCCCTCTCCTCTCCCTCTCCTCTCTCTCTCTCTCTCTCTCTCTCTCTCACCCTATCCCTCTCCCTTATTTTGTCTTTCATAGTTTTAATGGCCTTATACCATTACCTCACCATAGGGCTCCTATAAATACAGTACTCAGCTGTTTTTTGTCGGTGTCCACGTGACCTGCGCGCCGACCGAGATGGCAGTGATGTACTGCCTCCAGAGCAAGCAATTCTGACTCTTACCGTCACTCTCGTTGATTACTCCATAACCATATGTAAGCTTATACCTTGTATATATTCAAAATGCTCTAGGAACTAAACTATCTATGTCACTGCTTTCGTAATCATTATTATTGTCGATACTCTAGTTATCAGCTGTTCACCAATATTCTACCGACATGTCTACTTATCACAAAACTTTTGGTTGTACAAATATATCCAATATCCTCGTCCAACCGTGAACCTTTGGCCGCAGGAACTTTATGTCATACACCGAATTGCCTGCATGGACATTCTTACGAAAGATTGATGTTTTCCAGTTCGTTGTATTTAGTTACATTCCGTCCAGTATCGGACCAACTCGAGATTCCTAGCAATTTCGGAGTAGACGAGACAGACCGCCGCCTCTCTCCGCAGTAATTAAGTATAGAATCCGTGACAACTTGATCTCCAACACCACAAGGAATTAAACCAGTGCCTTCCAAGTTGGGACACGTCCTCCCCACAGTATTCCATTGGTGGCAAAGTGGAATAACGCACCACACGAAGCCCTCCGAAGATAATTCATCAACTTCTGCCATACCAAGACTTCATCTAACGAGTTCCGACATCATCCACGAAACTAATCTTCCCGGATGTAGCTCACCATCAAACCGAGTGCTGAGCTGACATCGCTCCTCCATCAGCGCACAGTAATTCAACATCTTCAACATTTGCTGCAGTCACCTGATGCTTGCAACATCAATCAGCACTGCCATGCTAGTACCTCAAAGCGAGTTCCTTTATCCTCGCTGTTCTCATTTGTTTGGGAAATCCCCTGTGAAGTGAATTCTGGTTTGCTCTCACGTACACTTGTGTTCCTCCCCGCATGGAAAATGAGAACTCCCCTCAGTTGGCATCTGTCTCCCCTCACTCAGAGTGCGCTTAACTCAT
>NW_020872804.1:958336-963336 GCF_003789085.1 Penaeus vannamei | reverse complement strand
ATCATTGCCTTGGCGGAGGTATGCGTTATCTTAATACTTCTAGTTGTTATTATCATTATAATTATTATTATCATCATCACCATCATCATCATCATCATCATCATCATCATCATCATCATCATCATCATCATCATCATCATCATTAGTGCGACTCCTTTCAACTCCTTTGTCCTTTCCATCTCCCTCTCCCTCTCCCCTTTCCTTTCCCATTCTGCCATCCCCTCCCTTTATCAAAAATCTTTCCTTAGATTCACTTCTCCTTCCTCACTTCAAGCCTTGCATCATCATCATTGTATCATCTTTATTATTATTATCATCAACATCGATATCACTTATAAGCAATGCTATGATGTTTATCTGTTTCGTTGTCTGTTAGTTCAAATTAACCAGAATAAGTGGAATATTAACAATAATATTCCCTCAACACAAACACATCACCTTGCCTCTTTAATTGCAATAGATATTATTATGATTATTAACACTTCTTTTCTCTGCGTGCCGATACGATATTCGGAAAAAGAAATACTAAAATTGAGGAAAGAAAAGAAACGGAAAAAAATATCTCGATGTTCTGTCAGCAGCATCCGGGGCCCAAGATTGACTCACATGTCAGCCTGTTGAATCATCCTCATCCGTTAACTTCACCATAAGGGTCGAAATTGCATGTCTTTCTCTCCCTCTCCTTTCGACCAAAAAAACACGAGAGAAAAAGCTTCGCATCGCCAATAAAATACATCTAGGTATCGAAAAGATAGCTCTTGAGTGTAACCGAACGGTACGAACAGAGAGAGACGGATAAAGATTTAGGAAAGAAAGAAATCCGATAGTAATACCTGCTTAGTACAAGGCCTATTGTTAAACCTCCCTTTGTCTTGGAGGACACTGCACGGGCGGGAGACAAAGCCTAAGAGCACTTATGGGAGATTATATCCCAGTGCCCAGCCGACCCAGCCAGCGACGCGTCTGCAGTACACGCCTTGGACCCAGAGCTTTGAATGGGATGCGTCCGGCTTCAACTTCCGATTCATTGCCGAGGTTCAAAGAGAGGAATAAATGGGTCTCTGCTAAGACCAGCGATTCGGAATGGTCTGTGTTGGGGGTTAATGATAATGAGGATGATAATGAGAATTACAATAATGATAATAATGATAATGATGATAGTAATGAGAATTCCAATAATAATAATGATGCAAATGATGATAATAATGAGAATTACAATAATTATAATAGTGATAATAATGAGTATTACAATAATAAAAATAATGATAATGATGATAATAATGAGAATTGCAATAATAATAATAATGATAATGATGGTAAGGATAATAATGATAGCAATAATAATGTTACTGATAACGATAATGATAACAATGATAATGATAATAGTAATCATGATAACAATGATAATTATAACGATGATAACAGCTAGAAGCATTGAGATATATATAGGAAGAGATATATATCAATGAATCTTGAGAGTTAATGAGAAGTGATCTGTAAATTGACATATATCCGATGAATAGTACATAGACGTTTATATATAGAGATAGATAGATAGCGAGACCGATAGATAGAAAGATAGGTAGCGAGTCTTCCAAATAAAGCCTCTTTATCCGAAAGCCAAAGGACATAGCTTCTATTCTTAATCGGATATTGTTACCCACTTAAGACGTTGTAAGAACATTAGTAAGGATACAGATCAGAGGAAAATGACAGCGTTTAGGAAAAGGGCGAAATATGGAGAGACAAAAGAAAATAAAGGACATAAAAATACGAGATGAACTGAGAAAATAATATACCGAGATTTGTCTTATTTAAAGTAGCACGTGGTCACACACATAAATATGTATACAGTATATGTGAGTGCGTATCCATATAAGTATATAGATAGACAGAGAGATAAATAGATAGATGGATTGGTAGAGAGAAAGAGGGGGGGAGACTGATTACGTATGCATAAAAGTATATAGATAGACAGAGAGATCAATAGATAGATGGATTGGTAGAGAGAAAGAGGGGGGGAGACTGATTACGTATGCATAAAAGTATATAGATAGACAGAGAGATCAATAGATAGATGGATTGGTAGAGAGAAAGAGGGGGGGAGACAGACAGACAGGCAGAAAGATAGAGACAGGGACAGAAAGAGAGAGAGGGAGAAAAAAAAACAGGCAGACAGACAGAGAGAAAGAGATAGCTGGATAAATAGATAGATAGAAGGTTGATGGTTGAGAGATAGATGAGTGATGAACGAGAAAAAACATAGATAGATGGATAGATACTTAGATGAAAAGACAGACTGATAGTGAGATAGACAAACACTCACAGATAGATGTACAGACACACATACGGATAGATATATAGACACATATACCAAATAAAATGATAGATAGACAGATAGACACACGGATAAAAAGACAAACATACAAAAAGATTTAACACAGACATCAAGTACCTGGAGATCAGCCGTCAGGACAAAATTGGCTGACGTCCTTATCAGTATGACCACATATCAAATGTTACATTGCCTTTCCACGCCCAAGCTGTGTGTGGCTTTGATGAAATTACTGATTGTTCTTTTCTTTTAAATATATTTTAGACCGTAATAATTTTATGGTCTATATTTACACTGTAATACTATTATATAATGCTTTGACCATGCATCAAATGTACCACTGTTTGCCCATGCCTGTGCAGTTAGCCAGGGTGGTAAATAAAGGACTAAACTAAAAAATTAATAATCACAATAGTCTGATGAGGATAGACTGGTGTCCTGAAATCTTTTTTTTTTTGCGTTTATTTCTCTCTATATCTATCTATTTACATATCTACCTCGTAATCTCTCTCTCTCTCTCTCCTCTCTCTCTCTCTTCTGTCTGTCTGTCTGTCTTTCTCTCTCTCTCTCTCTCTCTCTCTCTCTCTCTCTCTCCTCTCTCTCTCTCTCTCTCTCTCTCTCTCTCTCTCTCTCTCTCTCTCTCTCTCTTCTCTCTTTCTTCTTTCTTTCCTCTCTCTCTCTCTCTTCTCTCCCTCTCTCTCTCTCTCTCTCTCTCTCTTTCTCTCTCTTCTCTCTCTCTCTCTCTCTCTCTCTCTCTCTCTCTCTCTCTCTCTCTCTCTCTCTCTCTCTCTCTCTCTCTCTCCCTTCTCTTTACGTTTCTGATTGATTTTATTTACTTTGTTGTTTTTTATATGGATATCCTTCTAGCTGAGTGAAATGCATTATTATTACCACGATCTTTAATATTATTATCAGTGTATCTATATAATTTATTCCATTATTGTTATCGATGATACTGCTCTTATTGTATATCATTATCATCCTTAATATTTTTCTAATGTTAACAGTGGATTCTTACATGCATTAATCTCAGTAATGGCAATATTGATAATATTTGTACCTTCAGTAGTAATAACATTTATATCTTATCATCAGCTTCATTATCCTTATTGTTATCAGCATTATTATGATCACTGTCATTGTTATCATCATTATGATTATCATTATCATTATTATTATCACTAGCTTTCTCACTATTATTATCATTATAATTCTTCCTTAACATTATTATGATTATAGCATTATTATAATCATTGTCATTGTTAT
Organism: Penaeus vannamei; assembly: GCF_003789085.1. Classification (NCBI taxonomy): domain Eukaryota; kingdom Metazoa; phylum Arthropoda; class Malacostraca; order Decapoda; family Penaeidae; genus Penaeus; species Penaeus vannamei. The sequence continues at coordinate 959,735 of NW_020872804.1, read as the reverse complement.
TACCATACAGCATTATTATAATCATTATTATAATTCTTCCTTAACATTATTATGATTAGAGCATTATTATAATCATTGTCATTGTTATTATCATTATGATTATCATTATCATTATTATCATCATTAGCTCTCTCACTATTATTATCATTATAATTCTTCCTTAACATTATTATGACTTTCAACACTGCCATAGGATCTATTATCGATATGATATCAATACTTTTACCAGCAACGAGGACTTATTATTTTTACTATATCCCCCTATCCATTATAGATAAAAGGTATAGCATGATTAATACAGGACTTTCATAACAGAGGAAGTGTATAATACGGTCAAGGTTAACGCAATTGCAACCCTTTTGTTTTTTACGTAATATAATACCTGCCTTCTGTTTGCAACTTTCAGATGAGTTAATGAAATGTATAGAATATATAATCAATGTAGAATATATAGGGAGTGTGGTGGATGTAAGTTAATTACGTGAGAGGGTAATTATTGAATAGGTAGGTAAATATGATAGGAATAGATGAGAAATAGAGGGAAAGGCTAGATCAGCAGCAAGTCGAGGAGGTGTCATGGCGCCTGTTTTGACGGTCGTTCAATGACAATATAATCATTAAGATAATCATTTTCCATCATTTTTGAAAACTGAAGAGACCAAAATGATCGACCATATTCACAAAGCATCCGTAATTTTTGTGACGTCATCAAAATAAACCCCATGTGCCCCCCCCCAAAAAAAAAAAAATAGAATCAGACGCCATGACACCTCCTCGAGTTGCTACTGATCTAGCCTTTCCCGAGAAATATATTTCGCTTTCGCTTTGCATGTTATTTGTTATCGTTTACACTCACAAGATCGCTCGTAGGAAGAAGGAAAAAAGGTTATCGTTGTTTATTTGTCCTTGTTCTGAGTAGGATGGAGTAGGATGTGTAATCTAGATGTAATAATTGCCTTTGGGAAGAAAACGGATATTGTTTTCCCGCCAAGATACAAACAAAATACCGACATATTCCCGCCAAGAGATTTACCCTTTCAAAATAATTAGTTCCTATAGAAATTAGATTAACGGAAAGTAAAGGCCCTCACACGATCAATTTTTTCGTCAATTAATTTATATCAAATTTATTGACGTCAATGAATTTGAGAAATTGACCGTGTGAGGGGGACATTATATCATCTTAATTGAAACAATGTCATTGAGTCAATTCAATTGATAGATCAAAACTCCTTTGATATTTATTGATGGCGTCTTCAATTGAAATTGAGCGGTGTGTGGGCAAAGCGTCAATACTTGATCAATAATTAGTGTCCCTTGCAGCAATTCTTGTATGTCCTTGTTCCCTTCGGACAGAGATACCATTTTCTTTACCCACTTACTCCTCTTCTTCGCTTGG
>NW_020872804.1:943336-948336 GCF_003789085.1 Penaeus vannamei | reverse complement strand
GTCCCTAGCAACCCTTCGCTCATTGATAAACGCTATTTATTCTAAAACATTAATAGCAATTTTTCGTTCATCTACTCTACACGTTGCATAAGACTTTGCGAAGGACGTGACCAGCAGTGCTCTCGATACCTCTCTTCGCCACTCTCTTCCTACCTCTCTGTATCTACTCCCTTATCCCCAATTCCTCCTTTCTCTTTCTCTCGTACTTTCCCATACACCTACCCTATGTTCAATTTTTTTTTTTTTTTTTTTTTTTTTTTTTTAAGTTCTGCCGGTTTCGCCTATGTAAAATTTCGGGCAATCTTTACAAGGAATCGTGTAAATACCTGGAGAGGAATCAAGAGCACCGCTAGCTATATTATGCCTAATCAAAGTATTACGTAACGTGTTCGGGTAAGTAAAAACGATGTCAATGCCAGTTCCTTTAAACATACGGCGTTTTTCATCGAGGGACGGAATAATTAAGAGATTATTGGCACTGTCCTGTTGCGTGTTATGATAAAAAAATTTCCAATTTGCATATGAAGGTGCCTGATTCAAGAAAAAACGAGGATATCCTAATTTTGAAAATGTCTCAAAAATAACGTCAAGCTCACGATCGATGAATTCGTTATCACGTCCTATAAGCCCTCAGGGATTTCTTAATATAAAGCGGGTGATTTGAGAAAAACAAAATGAAGATAATTAGCGGTGTGGGAAGGTTTACGATAAACTGAAAATTTAAGCGAGCCATTTACACTGGATAAAAGAACGTCGAGAAAAGGTAATTTGCCTGAGTCTTCCAATTCTACTTTAAAGTCAATAGTACGAGCGAGGTTATTCAGTCTATTGAAAAAATCACCGAAATCCGAACGGTTCATTTGCCACATAGAAAAAAAATGTCATCAACATAGCGAAACCAAATCGTGTCCGGCGGGAGACACGTAATTCAGATTCAAACATTTCCATATGTAAATTAGCTAGAACCGGGCTAAGGCTACTTCCCATCGCGATACCATGTATTTGTTTATAGAAATCGCCGTCAAAAGTAAAGACATTATTCGTGAATAAAACGAATGAGATCGATAAAGCAATTGACCGGAATAGAGATCCTCTGATGAAACGAAGAAAGTTTCCTGTCAAGAAAATCTAGCACATCGTCAAGCGGGACATTTGTAAATAAGGAATCCACATCAAAACTAATAAGTTTCTAACCGTGTGTCAGTAAATTTCCAACTTTATCCATGAAATCCAACGAATGATTGGTATTACTATCAGAAAAGGATCCCATGAGAGACAAAACGCTCGCTAGCCAAGAATCTAATGGGCGGGAAACCGAGTTAGAAGACGAAATAATAGGCCTTAGAAGAACCCCCTGTTTGTGAGTTATCATGGATCACTATTTTCTCTTACTCTTTTTCTCTTTCTTTTCCTTTTTCTTTCGATGTCACATCCGGTAAAGCGCTATCTATTGGCCGGTGAAGCGAAACCCACCTTATCGTCTATCGAACTCGCGAAAACTTCCGAATCCTTATAGTTTCTGAATCGTGGTCTGGACGCGTTATCGGGGGAGGGGGAGTGCGTGGAGAAGTGGAGTTTTATACGTAGGAGCTTTGCTGGCGAGAGGATGGAGTGAGGTTTGGAATAAGCTGTGGTCATTTTTTTAAGCTTTGGTGAGATTTTTTAAAGCTTTGGTCATTTTTAAAGCCTTGGTATTTTTTAAAGGTTTGGGAAGATTTTTTTTAAAGCTTTGGGTTTGTTTTTTTTTTTTTCCCCAAGGGGGTTTACATGAGTTTATGTGAACTTAAACGGGATTGGCACATGTCTTGTGAATATAATACAGAGCGTAACACACGCGTGCACACGTACACGTATGCAAACATCCACACACACGCACACACACACACGACACGCACACACGCACACACACACTCGCGCGCGCGCGCGCGCACACATACACATAGAAATAAGATTAAATTCACCCAGTTCATACTGGTAAATAAAACCGCTTCTTATCTCAACATAAAACATACACTCTTTAGAAAGATTTTTTTCCGGACCTGAAAACTCAGACGCAAAAGGATATACACTCAAAGCAAGCATATGAATAAAGTATGCTTACGCGCTGGTGACCACGAGGTTCAAAATCATGCTTGCAAAACGCCCGCACACGGCAGAATGACACTACGTAAAAAATGAACCAAAGAGATTTAATCACGATTGATTCTCCCGCTTCTGGAATTCAGTCTGAAGTCGATCTGTGCCTGGCGGGTTTGCGAACTCTGAAGGAGGTTTACGCAAGACACCGGGATAGTTTGCTGACTGTGGTGCTCTCATGCATATTGGCAAAGGCTGATTGACTGACTGACTGACTTTCTGGTTGGCTGGCTGATTGACTGACTGACTGACTTTCTGGGTGCTGGCTGGCTGGACTGACTTTCTGGTTGGCTGGTTAACTGACTGACGACTGACTGACTTTCTCGTTGGCTGGTAACTGACTGACCGACTGACTGACTTTCTCGTTGGCTGGTTAACTGACTGACTGACTGACTGGACTGACTGACTGACCTGACTGACCGACTGACTGACTTTCTCTCTGGCTGATTGACTGACTGACTAACTGACTGACTGACTGACTTTCTCGTTGGCTGGTTAACTGACTGACTGACTGACTGGACTTGACTGACTGTTGGCTGGTTAACTGACTGACCGACTGACTGACTTTCTCGTTGGCTGGTTAACTGACTGACTGACTGACTTTCTCGTTGGCTGGTTAACTAACTGACTGACTGACTGGTTTGACTGACTGGTTAACTGACTGACCGACTGACTGACTTTCTCGTTGGCTGGTTAACTGACTGACTGACTGACGTTGGCTGGTTAACTGGACTGACTGACTGACTGGACTGACTGACTGACTTTCTCGTTGGCTGGTTAACTAACTGACTGACTGACTTTCTCGTTGGCTGGTTAACTGACTGACCGACTGACTGACTTTCTCGTTGGCTGGTTAACTGACTGACTGACTGACTGACTGGCCTGACTGACTGACTTTCTGGTTGGCTGGACTGACTGAACTGACTGACTTTCTGGTTGGCTGGTTAACTGAGACTGACTGACTTTCTGGTTGGCTGGTTAACTTGACTGACTGACTTCTGGTTGGCTGGTTTGACTGACTGACTGACTTTCTGGCTGTTACTGACTGTGACTGGTTGGCTGGCTGGGCTGGACTGACTGACTGACTGACTTAACTGACTGACTGACTGACTTTCTGGTTGGCTGGACTGACTGATTAACTAACTGACTGACTGACTGACTTTCTGGTTGGCTGGTTAACTGACTGACTGACTGACTTTCTGGTTGGCTGGTTAACTGACTGACTGACTGACTGACTTTCTCGTTGGCTGGCTGGTTGGCTGATTAACTAACTGACTGACTGACTGACTGACTGATTTCTGGTTGGCTGGTTAACTGACTGACTGACTTTCTGGTTGGCTGGTTAACTAACTGACTGACTGACTCACTTACTCACTGACTGAATAAATGACTCACGGAAGGAGCGAAAAAACAGATTCACTCATTCAACTCACTGAATGACCGGTTTACTGAAGGAATAAGTAAATGATACTGACTGATAAAATTAATGTGCGTGTGTGTGTGTGAGAGAGAGAGAAAGAGAGTGTGTGTGTGTGTGTGTGTGTGTGTGTGTGTGTGTGTGTGTGTGTGTGTGGTGTGTGTGTGTGTGTGTGTGTGTGTGTGTGTGTGTGTGTGCATATGCCTCTACATATCTAACAACGCCAAAATGTTATCTCCATCTAGACCACAACGACTCTCATCCCTGAAGTGAAGGAGATACATTGAGATAAGAAAGATAGCAATAGTCTGAACATGAGCCTCACTCCGACGCTGTCTTCCATACTCATTTCCCGCAGCTTGTCTTGGAGAGAGGAAATGAGGAAATGTCGGCATTTTTTGGGAGGTTCTTCTCATTTCCGGAAAGAAATTTTTGTTTTTTTCCCTTTTTCTTTATGTTGGTTTATCGTTTTTTTCTGTCCGTTTCGTTATCCATTTTAGATTCGTCCTTTTTTTTTTTACTTTTTCTTTTCTTTTTCTCATATTCACTTTCACTTTTTATGGCTTGTCTCTTTTCCCTCTTCTCTTACTCACTTTCTCTCTCTCATTCATGTGCCTAAGGATAATTCATCGCACTCTTTTCTCGTCTCCTTCCTCTACCACTTCCCTTTTTCCTCCGTTTCTCTCCTCTCTCTCTCTCTATCTATCTATCTTTCCCTCTCTCTCCCTCTCCCTCTCCCACTCTCTCTCTCTCTCTGTTTCTTCATCTCTCTCTGTTTTCTCCCTCCTCTCTCCTCTCTCCCTTCTCCCTCCCTCCCTCCCTCCCTCCCTTCCCCCTCTCTTCCTCCTTCCTTCCTTCCCTCCCTTTCGTAATATACATATAGGCAAAGGTTGAAAGTTTTAATGGCTTCATGGAGTACCATTAATTTCAAACGTTTACACTCCGTCTATTTCGCATTAGCTCACCAACAACCCGTAAATTATTACTTCATGTGTATAGTAGTGGTGATGATGGTAGATGGTGCGTCATTGTGGTGTTATATATATATATATATATCATCTTCATCATTTTCATGGTCATTAAGGCAATTATTAGCATTATTACTATTATTACTTAATCATAGTCATTATTATTCATCATAGTCATCACAGCTATCATTATTCATTAGCATTAGCATTGTAATCGAGGATCTATGAACAGTATTACAATATCTTCATTATTATTATTGTGGTGCCATCATTATAATATTTAACCGATTGATATCATATTTATGTCTCACTTATTACTACTACCAAAGGCACAAGAGATTATTTTAAAAATATCGTCACTGATCCTATTCTTAATACATAACACTAACAGCAATAAAGAAAATTGAAAAAAAGTAAGTTCTCTTATTTTACTTCTGCTCTCTCAACTCCTATCTAAATATACTGTACCGAATGCCAAT
>NW_020872804.1:939768-943236 GCF_003789085.1 Penaeus vannamei | reverse complement strand
GTGGTGATGAGAGATATAGTGGAGATAGAGAGTAGAGAGAGGGAGGAAGTGAGGAGCTATGAGAAGGATAATATAAGGGAGATAAGTCATAATTGTTAAGGGTTGTTGGGAGCTATGGACACTACAGGCGGAGTGTAAACGTTTGAAATTAATCGTAATCCATGAAGCATTAAACTTTCACTTTGCTAATATGTATGAGTTAGAAAGGGAGGGGAGGGAAAGGAAGGAGGGAGGAAGGGAGGAGGGAGTGGGAGGAGGGAAGGAGGGGAAGGAAGGGAAGGAGGGTAGGAGAGGAGAGGAGGGAGGGAGGAACGAAGAGAGAGAGAGAGAGAGAGGAGAGAGAGAGTAGAGAGAGAGAGAGAGAGAGAGAGAGAGGAGAGCGCAGAGAGAGAGGAGAGAGTGAGAGAGAGAGGAAAGATAGATAGATAGATAAATAGAGAAGAGAGAGAAGAGAACGGGGAAAAAGTGATAGAGGAGAAGAGAGAAAAGAGTGCGATGAATTATCCGTAGGCACATAAATGAGAAAGAGAAAGTGAGAAAGAGAAGAAGAGGGAAAAGAGAAAAGCCATAAAAAATGAAAGTGAATATGAGAAAAAGAAAAGAAAAAGTAAAAACGGACGAATCTAAATAGAGATAACGAAATGGACAGAAAAAAAAAAAACGATACCTACAAAAGAAAAAGGGAAAGAAACAAAAATTTCTTTCCGGAAATGAGAAGAACCTCCCAAAAAAAATGCCGACATTCCTCATTTCCTCTCTCCAAGACAAGCTGCGGGAAATGAGTATGGAAGACAGCGTCGGAGTGAGGCTCATGTTCAGACTATTGCTATCTTTCTTATCTCATGTATCTCTTCACTTCAGGGATGAGAGTCGTTGTGGTCTAGATGGAGATAACATTTTGGCGTTGTTAGATATGTTAGAGGCATATGCAACACCACACACACACACACACACCACACACACACACAACTCACACTTCCTCTCTCTCTCTCTCTCTCTCTCTCTCTCTCTAACACAACACAACACAGACACAGACACACACACACACACACACACACCTGCACGACACACATTCATTTATATCAGTCAGTATCATTTACTTATTCCTTCAGTAAACGTCATTCAGTGAGTTGAATGAGTGAATGTTTTTCGCTCCTTCGTGTCATTTATTCATTCGTGATCAGTGAGTAAGTGAGTCAGTCGTCAGTTAGTTAACCAGCAACCAGAAAGTCAGTCAGTCAGTCAGTCAGTTATTACAGCCACTAGCCAGCCAAGGGAAGTCAGTCAGTTAACCAGCCAACAGAAAGAGTCAAGTCAGTTTAAGTTAATTCAGCCCAGCCACAACAGAAAGGTCAGTCAGTCAGTCAGTAATTAATCAGCCAACGTCAGAAGTCATCAGTCAAGTTTAACCCACCAGAGCAGAAAAGCAGTCAGTCAGTCAGTCGTCGTTAGCCCAACCAGTCGTCACCAGTTAGTCCCAGGCCAGCACCGAAAGTGTCAGTCGTCAGTCAGAGCAGCCAACGAGAAAGTCAGGTCAGTTGGTCCATCAGTTAACCAGCAACCAAAAAGTCAGGTTCAGTCAGTCATCAGGTTAGTTAATCGGACCAACAGCCAGCCAGAAAGTCGAGTCAGTCAGTCAGTTAACAGCCACAGAAAGTCGTCAGTCGTTAGTTAACCAGCAGCAGCCAGAAAGTCAGGTCAGTCAGTCCAGAAGTCAGTCCAGCCAGTCATCAAGCCAGAGAAAAGTCAGTCAGGTCAGTCAATCAGCCTTTGCCAATATGCATGAGAGCACCACAGTCAGCAAACTATCCCGGTGTCTTGCGTAACCTCCTTCAGAGTTCGCGAACCCGCCAGGCACAGATCGACTTCAGACTGAATTCCAGAAGCGGGAGAATCAATCGTGATTAAATCTCTTTGGTTCATTTTTTACGTCGTGTCATTCTGCCGTGTGCGGGCGTTTTGCAAGCATGATTTTGAACCTCGTGGTCACCAGCGCGTAAGCATACTTTATTCATATGCTTGCTTTGAGTGTATATCCTTTTGCGTCTGAATTTTCAGGCCCGGAAAAAAATCTTTCTAAGAGTGTATGTTTTATGTTTGAGATAAGAGGGTTTTATTTACCAGTATGAACTGGGTGAATTTAATCTTATTTTTATGTGTTGTGTGTGTGTGTGTGTGTGTGTGTGTGTGTGTGTGTGTGTGTGTGTGTGTGTGTGTGTGTGTGTGTGTGTGTGTGTGTGTGTGTGTGTGTGTGTGTGAGTGTGCGTGTGTGTATGGATGTTTGTGCGTACGTGTACGTTGCATGCGTGTGTTGCGCTCTGTATTATATTCACAAGACATGTGCCAACCGTTTAATTAAGTTCATATAGAACCATGTAAACCCCCTTGGGACAAAAAAAAAAAAGCTTAAAAATCTTCCCAAACCTTAAAAATTTACCTAAGCTTTAAAAAATGACCAAGCTTATTCCAAACCTCACTCCCATCCTCTCGCCAGCAAAGCTCCTTGGTATAAAACTCCACTCCTTTCCACGCACGGGAACTCCCCCCGATAACGCGTCCAGACCCACGGTTCAGAAAACTATAAGGATTCGGAAGTTTTCGCGAGTTCGATAGACGATAAGGTGGGTTTCGCTTCACCGGCCAATAGATAGCGCTTTACCGGATGTGACATCGAAAGAAAAAGGAAAAGAAAGAGGAAAAGAGTAAGAGAAAATAGTGATCCATGATAACTCACAAAGAGGGGGGCGGTCTAAGGCCTATTATTTCTCTTCTAACTCGTTTCCCGCCCATTAGATTCTTGGCTAGCGAGCGTTGTCTCTTATGGGATCCTTTTCTGAAAGTAATACCAATCATTCGTTGGATTTCATGGATAAAGTTGGAAATTTACTGACACACGGTTCGAAACTTATTAGTTTTGATGTGGATTTCTTATTTACAAATGTCCCGCTTGACGATGTGCTAGATTTTCTTGACAGGAAACTTTCTTCGTTTCATCAGAGGATCTCTATTCCGGTCAATTGCTTTATCGATCTCATTCGTTTTATTCACGAATAATGTCTTTACTTTTGACGGCGATTTCTATAAACAAATACATGGTATCGCGATGGGAAGTAGCCTTAGCCGGTTCTAGCTAATTTACATATGGAAATGTTTGAATCTGAATTACTTCCGTCCTCCCGCCGACACGATCTGGTTTCGCTATGTGATGACATTTTTTTCTATGTGCAAATGAACCGTCGGATTTCGGTGATTTTTTCAATAGACTGAATAACCGCTCGTACTATTGATTTTAAAGTAGAATGGGAAGACTCAGGCAAATTACCTTTTCTCGACGTTCTTTTATCCAGTGTAAATGGCTCGCTTAAATTTTCAGTTTATCGTAAACCCTCCCACACCGCTAATTATCTTCATTTTGTTTTTCTCAAATCACCCGCTTTATATTAAGAAATCCGTCCCTGAGGGCTTATA
>NW_020872804.1:922268-932268 GCF_003789085.1 Penaeus vannamei | reverse complement strand
ATTCGGACATGCGTTCACGGTCTTTGTACTTTTCTCCAGACTCACGCACACTCTCATTCTCTCTCTCTCTCTCTCTCTCTCTCTCTCTTCTCTTCCTCTCTCTCTCTCTCTCTCTCTCTCTCTCTCTCTCTCTCTTNAGACAAGACAAAGAGAAAGAGGGAGAGAAGAGAAGAGGAAGAACGATAGAGAGAGAAAAGAACAGAGTGAAGAGAAAAAAAAGAGAGAGGAGAGAAAGAGAAAAAAAGCACAAGGGAGAGAAGGCGAAAAGGGGGAGAAACGAGAGAGGGGAGAACAAACAAACAGAACCCGGCAAGAAGTGGGGCAAACACCGCCGAACGCACCTCCGCTTCACCCTTTCACTCTCGGCTCAAAATCGGCCCCGTGACCCACTTCGTCCCCCTCCCCCGACCCATACCCTATCCTCTATCCCCCCCCTTCCCCTACCTTGTCCTTGACACCCTCCCCTCCCCTCCCTCCCCCTTCCCCTCCCATCCCCCCTCTCCTAGAAGAACAGACCTCCCCCTCCAGCCCCGTCTAATCTCATTCCCTTTTAAATCTCTTTACCTTTGACGTCTTCTCTCCTTTTCGTTCTTTCGAAATCCTTTTCAATCCTTCTCTCTCCATTTCTCTCTCTCTCTCACACACACACACTCTCTCTGTCTGTCTATCTGTGTGTCTGTCTCTGTCTCTCTCGTCATCCTGATTCTACTCTTCACCACTTTCTTTTTTTTCTTCCCTTAACCTTCATCTCCTTTTTATCCCTCTTTTTACCTTCTCCATTTTATCTCCATCCCCTTCCTTCGTCACTTATTACTCATCCTCTCACCCCCCCTTAAAGTAAGAAAGAGACCACGTGAGTGAGCCCTATATTTGGGTACCACCTGGCTTGGGTCCAGCTGTTTCAAGCGTTCTAAAATGAGTCATACTTCTAACACCTCACACTCTCTTCTCTTCTCTCTCTCTCTCTCTCTCTCTCTCTCTCTCTCTCCTCTCCTCTCTCTCTCTTCTCTCTTCTCTCTCTCTCTCTTTATTGCTCTCTCTCAATCTCATTCTCCTCTTTTTCTCTTCTCTCTCTCAAATCTATCTACTTAACTCTCAAACTCTTTTACTCTTACTCTTCACGTTCCCCTTGCTCTTCCTCTCACGAAATTCATGTGTGTGTGTGTGTGTGTGTGTGTGTGTGTGTGTGTGTGTGTGTGTGTGTGTGTGTGTGTGTGTGTGTGTGTGTGTGTGTGTGTGTGTGTGTGTTGTGTGTGTGGTGTGTGTGTGTGTGTGTGTGCTGTGTGTGCGCGCGCGCGCTTGTACGCATGCGCGCAAGTGCGTGCTCGCGCGCCATTCCCAGGGAGATCGACCAACCGACTGACCAACCAAAACCCTCCTACCAAGCCCAACCAAGCCCAACCCAACCAACCTAAGCCAACTGACCCAACCAACCAAACGGTACCAGCTGGTGACTTCCGGGTTCCCTCCCCCCCCCCCCCTGCCCCCAGCCCCTCCCCGCCGAACCTGCAGTGCCGCCTCGTTGTGCTACGTAAGTCTGATGAAACGCTATACCTGTGAAGTGAAAGTAACCCGGCGACAAGTTCCTGTGCTTTTCTTACCTGTTTACCTGTTGATTTGCTTCTTTGGTTTCTTGTTTGGGCGTGTGCCCCCTTGTGCTTGTTTCTCTGTTTTGTTTTCGTTCTCTCGTTTTGTTGTTTATTGGGTGTCTTCGTTGTCTCTTTCTATTTCCTTCATTCTTTATGTCTATACTATTTTTTCTCGGTATCTCTATCGTTCATTCATCCTTCTTGTATTTCTTCTTAATACCTGTTTTTCTCTTCCTTGACTATTTCCTCGCTCTCACTCTCACTCTCTTACTCTCGCTCTCTCATTCTACTCTGCAAGTTTTCTTTCTTCTTTTCTGCTATCCATTCAAAGAGAAAAAAAAAAGAAAAGGAGAAGGGGAAAAAGACGACAAAATGAAAGAAAAAAAAAGGCAAATGGGGACGAAGTGAACGAAGAAGAGAATGGGGAAAGAAGAAAAAAAGAGAAAAAAAGAAAATGAAGGAAAGAGGACAAAGAAACGACGCAAAAAAAGAGAAGTAAGAGAAACAGAAAGAAAATGAAGGAAAAGGGACAATAAAGAAGAAGGAAAGAGGACCGGAGAAAAAAAACAGGAAAAAACAAGAAGATAGAAAGAGGAAAAAACACACACACAAAAAGAAAAAAAGAAAGAAACCAAGACGGAAAACGAAAGACGGAAAAAAAAGGAGAAAGAGGAGGAAGCGAAAGAAGGAAAACGAAGGAAAAGAAGGAAAAAGAGGAGGAAGAACAAGACGGGAGAAGAGGCGAGAGGAAATCCAGCTCCTCTTGTGTCTCAGAGAAGCACTGTTAAGGCCGAGGGTTTCAGACACTGACCGCAGCTATTAAAGCGAAGAGGAGGAGGAGGGTGAAGGAGGGGAAAAGGGAAAGAGGGGGGTAAGAGCGAGAAAGCGGGGGGAGGACGAGGAGGAGGAGGGGGGTGGGGGTAGGAGCGGGGAGAAAGGAAGAGGGGGGTGGGGGAGGAGGGAGAGAGAAGAGGGAAAGATGGGCAGTAAGAGCGGGAAAGCGGGAGGAGGAGGGAGAGAGGAGGGGGGATGGGGTGAAGGAGGGTGAGAGAAGAGGGAAAGAGGGGAGTAGGAGCGAGAAAAAGGGCGGGGCGGTGGGGGAAGAAGGAGGAGGAGGAGATGGCATGAGAAAAAGGGCGGGAGGGGGAAGAGATAGGAGGGAAGGGAAGAGGGAAGAGAGATGGGGAAGGAAGAAGAGGAAAGAGGGAGGAAGGAAAGAGGAAGGAAAGATGAGGGGAGGGAGAAGGCGAATGAATCAAAAGGGGGGGGGGGAGGAGGAGGAAGCGGAAACGGCTGCAGGGCAGGAATTAAAAAAAGTAAAATAGTATAATAAATAAATAAACAACACAATACCAAAATAACAGCAAAAAAATCAATACCACAACAAGAAAACACACCTCCCCTCCCATACCCCTCCCCCCCCCCCTTCCCCTCCCCCCTTCCTTTCCCTTCCCTCCCTCCCCCTTCCCCCTCCCTCCTTTCCCTCCCTCCCCTCCCTCCCCTCCCCTCCGACAAATACGGATAATAATCTCCTCCCAAGAATAAGGATAATTATAATTGCCACTTCGCCCCCGAGACGGCACAAAAAGAAAGAAAATTATCCTGTCTGAACTGCTCGCACCGAGGCACCTGCGCTCGCCCGCTCGCTCGCTGACGTTCCCTTCGCGACCTGGCGATGGCGGGGGGGGGGGGGGGGGGGGGGGGGGGGGGGGGGTTGACCGTCGTCTGCTGATGGGATGGGAGTGGCACTCTCTCTCTCTCTCTCTCTCTCTCTTCTCTCTCTCTCTCTCGTCTCTCTCTCTCTCTCTCTCTCTCTCTCTCTCTCTCTCTCTCTCTTCTCCTTTCCATCTTCCTCTCTCTCTCTCTCTCTCTCTCTCTCTATTAAATTCTTCTTTGTCTTCTTCATCGACTTCTTCTTAGTTTTCCCTTGGTCTTTTCCTTTTTTTCTTTTTTCTTCTTTCTCTTTTCCATTCTTAATTTAAAGTCTGCCTGTCTGTCTGTCTTTCTGTCTATCTGTCTGTCTGTCCATATGTCTGCCTCACTGTTCCTCTTTCGCCCAATTTATATTTCTGATTCCCTTTCTATCCCGTTTTCTACGTCAGTCTGCCTCGTCAACTCTTTTTTTTCTTCTCGTATCCGCTTTCTCTCTGCTTCTGTCTCTCTCGCCCTCGCTTTCTATGTCTGTCTGGTTGTCCATCTCTTTCCTTATATGTCTGTCTCTGTCTGTCTATTCTCTCTAACCGTTTTTCTTGTTCTCTCATTTTCCAATCTTCTTTATCTTTCACACTCATCTTTCTTACGTCTATCTTCGGGTCTTCTCTCTCATCTTCTCCGCCCCTTCCTTTCACTTTAATCTTGCTCTTTATCCTAGGGTCCTAGTTCCTTCCTTTCCTCCTCCTATTCCCTCGCCTCCTTATTATCATTGCTCCTTCCCTATTCCCCCATTCCCTTTCTCCCTCCTCCTCCTCCTCCTCCTCCCTATTCCCTCGTCCACTTACCCATTCCCTTTCCTCCTCCTCCTCCTCCTCCCTATCCCTCGTACCCATTCCTTTCTCCTCCTCCTCCTCCCTATTCCCTCGTCCACTTCCATTCCCTTTCCTCCTCCTCCTCCTCCTCCCTATTCCTCGTCCACTTACCCATTCCCTTTTCCTCCTCCTCCTCCTCCCTATTCCCCTCGTCCACTTACCATTCCCTTTCCTCCTCCCTCCTTTCCCTATTCCCTCGTCCACTTACCATTCCTTTCCTCCTCTCTTCCTCTACCCCTCCCTTTTCCTTCTCCTCCTCCTCCCTATTCCCTCGTCCACTTACCCATTCCCTTTCCTCCTCCTCCTCTTCCCTATTCCCTCCACTTACCCATTCCTTTCTCCTCCTCTTCCTCTACCTCCTCCTTTTCCTTCTCCTCCTTCTCATCCTCCTCCTCTCCTCCTTCCCTATTCCCTCGCCTCCTCTTCCTCTACCTCCTTTCCTTTCCCTCCTCTCCTCTCCCTATTCCCTCGTCCACTTACCCATTCCCTTTCCTCCTCCTCCACGAGACCTTCAAGAGGTTAAGAGGGTCGTCTTTACGCTCCAGCTCTCCCGACTTCGAGCCTTGTCTTGAGAGCTGCCCAGGTTTCCGGAATTACTTTTTTGTTGTTTATTTTTTCTTTCTTTCTTTCTTTCTTTTCTTTCTTTTTATCCTTTCTCTCTCTCTCTCTCTCTCTCTCTCTCTCTCTCTCTCTCTCTCTCTCTCTCTCTTCTCCTCTCTCTCTCTCTCTCTTCTCTTCTCTCTCTCTCTCTCTCCCTATATTCTGCCCGTTCCTCTCTCTGTGTCTCTTCTCTTTCAGCTTCTTTTGTTTGCATCTACATTTAACCCTTTCTCTCCATTCTGGTTTCATTCCCCTTTGTCTCCCTCAATATCTCTTTCTCTGCTTTTACATTTTCTCTTGCCTCCTTTGTCCTCTCATTCCTGCATTTATCCACTTCTCTAATTCTTTATTCTTTAATGTTTGCCTTTCTTATCTTTTGTTTATCTCCCCTTATATTTAGATCTGTGTCTGTCTATCCCTATCCATTTTTTTATCTTTTTTATTCTGTGCATTTCCTTCCTTAATTCTTCCACTATCCATACAAACACATACATACACACATACATGAATATATACGTATATAAATCGATTTCTTTCACATATACACGAATACGTACGTACATAAATATATTTTTCCGCACATACATATACATAAATACTATTCGTTTCGTACATCTCTTATCATCATCATTTTGTTAGCAATGATTATCAAAATAACAAAATAACAAAAATATTTTTAACAAGTATTGCACCACATGTTCTATTTATATATAACTTATAAATCACAATTATCAAAAAAAAGAATAGATGAAATAACAGCAAATTAAAAACCAAGGCAAGAAAAAAAGTAAAAAAAAAAAAGAAAAAACGGAAATTAGTATAAATAAAATCGGAAATAGAAAGCAACGGAAGAGAAAGCAAAGATGGATTAAAAATACATAAACGTATTCCAATCACAGATATTCATATTCAGATTAAAGGAAATGTATTCTTTTGCTGGGCTTGCAGCTGCACCCGACGGATGACCCATCTCCATTCCAATGCAAAAAAAGGCTAAATATAGTCTAGAAAATAAAAATAACATTATAAAAAATACACATCATACCCCTCCATATTCTACGTAAAAAAAAAATAAATAATCCCTGCTTTTTCCTCCCCTCCCCTCCCTTCCCCTCACCTCCCCACTTTTTAAGAGCACTGACTCCCCACTCCTCTTCCCTTTCCCTCGACCTCCTCATACTACTGCCTTACATATTTCCTCCTTCCCCATCTCCTTCTTCCTCCTTCGCTTCCCCGCCCCCCTCTCTTCCTTTAGTACTGATTCCTTTTTCTACCTTTCCTTCTCACCCCACCTCCCTCCCTCCCTCCCTCCTCAAGGTACCCCCTCCCCTCCCTCCTCTTTCTTCCCACTTCCTGCAAGTACTTATCCCACCTTCTCTCTTCCTCCTCCACCTCCNATATTTATAATATATTATATATATATATATATATATATTATATATATATATATATATATATATATATATATACACACACACATACATTTGGATATTCTGTATATATATATATAATATATATATATATATTATATATATATGTATATTATATTATTATATATATATATATATATTACTATATATATATATATAGTATATATATAAACACACATACATTTGATATATATATACTATTTTATATATCATATATATATATATTATATATATATATATATATATATATATAATATATATATATATATATTACACACACACACACGCATAGATAAATAGATAGATAGATGCATATAAAAAAATGTGGTGTATGACGTTTTCAGAGAGAGAGAGATCAAGAACGAGAGATAGACCTCAAGAACCAAAAGGAGTTGGAACTTGTTACACACACTCGTTTTGGAAGGTCTTCTAAGCTGTCCCAAACTCGGTTCAAACGCCTTAAAGAGTTGTTAATCATAATAATAATTTGAGCTGAGTATCAATTGCCCAGTGGATAGTTTCTGATAGTCGGCTCTGTTGACTTTTGCCTGATCAAAAGCAATAATCATAACAATAAGAATATAAGTATGGAAATTTTGAAAAAAATCTGCATTATTTTTTCCAAATCCTCTTTTCTTCGTGAAATTTCGATAGCCCGCACAAAAGAAGGAAGTTCTCTGTCTTTAAACTATAACCTTAAGAGGTAAGGAAAATCTAAGGTAGGTAGGCTACTATTTCATCAGATCTGTTCTTATTGTCTAGAAATAAATAAATAAATAAATACGTTTCTCCCTCCAGGGACAATTGATGTGTCTTTACCACGTTAAGAACATATATATATATATATATATATATATATATATATATATATATATATATATATATATATATATATATATATATATCTTCCTCGGTATCTCTATATCTGTTTCAGTTAAAGTCTTCTGGTAGAGAAGATCCTTCCCCTGAGGTGGTCTGTCGAAATTCACCGCTTGATTGGTTTTGGCGAGGATATTTCGCGTAAAAAAGGGATGCTTGTGATTTGTATAACGATTATTTGATAACAAACTACTTTAATTTCTGATATTTATTTTTTTAATATTTATTTTTGATAATTTATTTTATTTATTTTTTTTTATTTTTTATTTTTTTGTTTTTATATTTATTTTTGATATTTATTTATTTATTTATTTTTTGTTTATTTGATGATCAATTTGATAATAAACTTGATTGATGTGGATATACTCATTTATACTGTATACCTCTTGGCATTTTGAAGGTTTATCTAAATAACTACTTAGGTAAATCGTGTTATATGGATTCCCTGTCTTCCTCCCTTATCATTGTAGTGTAGCAATCAGGATAATAATAGCATGATTAATTAGAGTAATGACCAACAAGCCAATGAACAACGGGCAATCATTGTTGACAGCGTGACTTTGCAGTTGATTTCCTTTTCAATAGATTGGCAAAAGGCGATTAATTAACCAAGGAGAGATGATGAATGAAATATTCCCTTTGGAACAGCTTAATAAGTAACCTGTTAAAGAAACAAACGCACTGTATATTTATGATAAACTCTTCATTTGTATTATCAAATTTACATCGACCTCCATAGGCTGTCCGGATTACTACTGATTTCTAATATTTCGACTATTCTCTATCTATCATTTATTTCATATACTTTCTCATTAATTTTATCAGTCTCGCCATTACTGAAGTACGGCTCCAACAGCTTGGCTCTTTCCAGTCAAGTTATCGACCGCAAACCTGTACCATTTTCACGTCACTCACGCGAATGAGGCAAAAGGCTTTCTCCTCATACTCTGACCTACAAATATTTGCCTTCCGGGGAAACTATCAAAACAAGAGACATCTTTTAGAATATTGGTTGCTGCGAAAAATTACAGTTGCCGCACTTAACCTCTGCGTCCCCCGTTCATTCCATGACAATAGCCATCAATCGCACTTTAAGGATTAATACCTCTTGCCTTCATGAATAACCAAAGAATTTAAATTTCACTGGTATATATATATATATATATATATATATATATATATATATATATATATATATATACTAGGTGTGTCAGAAAAGTTCCAGGACTGATATAACATTATTATATATATGTATATATATAATAATGAATGTACACATCTATATTTGTATATATATATATATATATATATATATATATATATATATCATATATATCTCTATACATATATATATACATATATGTATATATATATATATATATATATATATCCATATATATATCTATACATATATATATATATATATATAATATATATATATATATATATATATATATATATATATATATATATATATATATATATACACACACACACACACACACACACACACACACACACACATATATATATATATATATATTATATATATATTATATATATATATATATATATATATATATATATAAATAAACATGCGGGGTGATGTGATCAAGTTTACTGATATTACTAATGCAACTATTGTAGTAAAGCTTTGTAATTTTGCATTTTTTTATCTGTTTTTGTTAGTCGAACTTCTAATATTTGAACCCCAAATATCTGAACAATAGTTAATCATTCTTAGATCAAGAGTTTACACAACCATGATTCTGGTTTCATTAGCTATTTGAATTCTTATGTGATTAAGATACACTAGGGTGCCCACTACTTTCCTGTGTATTTTGCCATGAATCTAAATGTACTACTAGATTATTCACTGAAGTGTTCTGTTTGATAGAGCAGCCTTCAAATTCTATGGCTGTGTCATTGGGAATTGTAGCGATGTTCCGTCGGCCACCTATGAATATACATTGAGTTTTATGTGGATTTAGTATAAGGCCATTAGTGTCAAAATATAACTGTGCTTGCGTAAAAGTATGATGAGTGTTTCTTAATAATGTATTTAAGTTGTTTACTGAGTTACTATGAAGAAACTATGAATCATAGGCGTACTGACCGACGTAACTTGTCACATCCTTGAGTACATAGGTTCACATACTCAGGAGAAAGTAACTCTAAACCTAACTGACATGGGAATGCAGGATGGCAGCCTGGTGACGAGTACAGTGCATAATGGACATTGCAATCCGTTTTGCAGCGCGAATCACGCAAGTCAGTAAAACTCGATGTGGGAAACATGTGAGAATAAAACTACTGCCGTCAATAGGATTGGTGACAACTTTAATTTTCCGCTATTGATAGAAAAAAATATGATTCGCATACATGCATGAACATATATATGTAGATATAGACAGACAGCCAGGCAGATCTATTTTGATTTCATTCTTCATCTCTCCCTATTCATATTTTCGTCTTCGTATGGGGAATACACCCACGCCGATTGATCCTTTCACTGTGCCAAGTTTTTTAAATAGCCCGAGTACCGAAATAAATAACACTCCGTTGCTATTCATATTTATTTTCTTTATTCAATACCCGACTTTCTCATATTCAATCGTGTCCTTTCGAAAAAAAAAAAAAATATGAATGGTTTATCCGCAAAATATAGACCGAAGCATTTGGTCCATCCAGAGAATCTTAATGTTTTCCGTTAGTGTTTTACGAGAGTCACATTTCCCTGTCAAACTGAGTCCCACGTTATCAGGTTGCAATCCAGCTTTTTTAACAGTGCACTAACCCGGTTTGGTTCCAATTTGCATTCCGGTTACCTACAGCTTTCGCTTTCCTTTTTTTTCCTTTTTTAGATACACGCTTGTATGGAAACAGGCTGTAACTAATCACTTCGATAGATTTTTTGTTTTGATTTTTCCTCTTTTGCCTGTAGTGAAACGCAAGAGAGGAAGAGAGAAAGAAAGGG
>NW_020872804.1:907268-912268 GCF_003789085.1 Penaeus vannamei | reverse complement strand
CCTATCATTCGATTCATAAATCTATCATTTATTCATCTGTACGCTTTTCAATCTATTATCTAAAACACCTCCCTACAGCGCATCTATTATTTCACTTTGTACAATGACAGCTAAATTAAAACTGACAGCCAGTTGTTCCAGTGACGAATACCTCTCTATAAAGACCTTTTGTACAGTCCCATGAACGGGAATGTGGAACGTTTCTATGGCTGGTCATTCCTTATTGATTCCTACGGTTCCTTCGGGTTAGTCCGAGTGTGGGTCCATTCCCTGGGTGTAACCAGCCGGATACAGGTAAGTGTGGAAGCTCTCTCTTGGTCAAGAAAGAAAGAGAGAAAGGAAGATTGAAAGAAAGAAAAGAAAGAAAGAGAAAGAGAGAAAGAAGAAAGAGAGAAAGAGAGAAAGAAAGAAAGAAAGAGAGAGAGAGAAAGAAAAGAAAGGAAGAAGAGAGAAAGAAAGAAAGAAAGAAAGAAGAAAGAGAGAAAGAAGAAAGAAAGAAAGAAAGAGAAGAAGAAAGAAAGAAAGAAGAAAGAAAGAAAGAAGAGAGAAAGAAGAAAGAAAGAGAGAAAGAAAGAAAGAGAGAAAGAAAGAAAGAAAGAAGAAAGAAAGAAAGAAGAAAGAAAGAAAGAAAGAGAGAAAGATTGAAAGAAAGAAAGAAAGAAAGAAAGATGGTTATTCCTTATTGATTCCTACGGTTCCTTCGGGTTAGTCCGAGTGTGGGTCCATTCCCTGTGTGTAACCAGCCGGATACAGGTAAGTGTGGAAGCTCTCTCTTGGTAAAGAAAGAAAGAGAGAAAGAAAGATTGAAAGAAAGAAAGAAAGAAAGAAAGAAAGGAAGAAAGAAAGAGAGAGAGAAAGAAAGAGAGAAAGAGAGAGAGAAAGAAAGAAAGAGAGAAAGAAAGAAAAGAAAGAGAAAGAAAGAGAGAAAGAATAAAGAAGAAAGAAAGAAAGAAAAGAAAGGAAGGATGAAAGAAAGAGAGAAAGAAAGAAAGAAGATGAAAGAAAGAAAAGAAAGAAAGAGAAAGAAAGAGAGAGAAAGATTGAAAGAAAGAAAGAAAGAAAGAAAGATGGTTATTCCTTATTGATTCCTACGGTTCCTTCGGGTTAGTCCGAGTGTGGGTCCATTCCCTGTGTGTAACCAGCCGGATACAGGTAAGTGTGGAAGCTCTCTCTTGGTAAAGAAAGAAAGAAAGAAAGAAAGAGAGAAAGAAAGAAAGAGAGAAAGAAAGGAAGAAAGAAAGAAAGAGGGAAAGAGAGAAAGAAAGAGAGAAAGAGAGAATGAAAGAGAGAAGAAAGGAAGAAAGAAAGAAAGAAAGAAAGAAATGAAAGAAAAAGAGGAAGAAAGAAAGAGAGAAAGCAAGAAAGAAAGAAAGAAAGAAAGATGGTCATTCCTTATTGATTCCTACGGTTCCTTCGGGTTAGTCCGAGTGTGGGTCCATTCCCTGTGTGTAACCAGCCGGATACAGGTAAGTGTGGAAGCTCTCTCTTGGTAAAGAAAGAAAAGAAAGAAGAAAGAGAGAAAGAAAGAAAGAGAGAAAGAAAGGAAGAAAGAAAGAAAGAGAAAAGAGAAAGAAAGAGAGAAAGAGAGAATGAAAGAGAGAAAGAAAGGAAGAAAGAAAGAAAGAAAGAAAGAATGAAAGAAAAAGAGAAAGAAAGAAAGAGAGAAAGAAAGAAAGAAAAGAAAGAAAGAAAGAGAAAGAAAGAGAAAGAAAGAAGAAGAAAGAAAGAAAGAAAAAAGAAAGAGAAAAAGAAAGAAAGAAAGAAAGAAAAGAAAGAGAGAGAAGATTGAAAGAAAGAAAGAAAAGAAAGAAAGATGGTTATTCCTTATTGATTCCTACGGTTCCTTCGGGTTAGTCCGAGTGTGGGTCCATTCCCTGCGTGTAACCAGCCGGATACAGGTAAGTGTGGAAGCTCTCCCTTGGTAAAGAAAGAAAGAAAGAAAGAGAGAGAAAGAAAGAAAGAAAGAAAGAAAGAATGAAAGAGAAAGAAAGAGAGAGAAAGAAAGAAGAGAAAGAAAAGAAAAGAAGAAAGAAAGAGAAGAAAGAAAGAAAGAAAATAAAGAAAGAAAGAAAGAAGAAAGAAAGAAAGAAAGAAAGAAAGAGAGAAAGAAATAAAAAGAAAGAAAGAGAGAAAGAGAGAAAGATTGAAAGAAAGAAAGAAAGATGGTTATTCCTTATTGATTCCTACGGTTCCTTCGGGTTAGTCCGAGTGTGGGTCCATTCCCTGTGTCTAACCAGCCGGATACAGGTAAGTGTGGAAGCTCTCTCTTGGTAAAGAAAGAAAGAAAGAAAAGAAAAAAGAAAGAAAGAAAGAAAGAAAGAAAGAAAGAAAGAAAGAGAGAAAGAAAGAAAGAGAGAAAGAAAGAAAGAAAGAAAAGAAAGAAAGAGAGAAAGAAGAGAAAGAAAGAAAGAAAGAAAGAAAGAAAGAGAGAAAGAAAGAAAGAACGAAAAGAAAAGAAAGAAAGAAAGAAAAAGTAGACGGTTAGGTAGGTAGGTAAGTAGATAGAATGGTAAATGGATAAATAGGGAAATAAGGGGTCCTATCTATCTATGTTAAACTATTATCTACCGCTAATGTGTCGATAGTATTTGAATTGACTGAAGAAAGAATTGAAAACCTACTTAACCGTTTCCGTGAATATTTCCCAAGTATTTTATAAGTACTTTATGAGTGACATCAATATTTCTCTGTAGTATTTTATAAGTATTTTATAGGTGACTTACATCAATGACATTTCTCTGTAGTATTTTATAAGTATTTTATAGGTGACTTACATCAACGGGATTTCTCTGGTTTCACTGTTTTAGCATTTCCGTTGCTCTCCACGTCAGCTGAGGGACCGGGCCATGGCAGCTCCACTGGGAGAGGTTTTGAAGGATTTCCAAATGCTTGAAGATCTGCAAAGTCATCCAGAATCCTTCAGGTATGATTCGTCTCTCGTTGCTTGGGGACTGAAGAGGATTTAAACATGAAGTATTCAGTACCATATTTCTTATCCTCCAAAGAAATTGTATACTTTATTTTCCACTGCATAAACTACAAGGTATTTAGACTACACACTCACGCATCCTCATAGATTCACAGCCGGAGCCTCCCTCGTGGTCACAGCTGTGCATGAGCCGCCCTACGTCAGCCTACACGAAGACGCTGGCGATGGAAGGACTCCTGAAGAAGGCTCAGAAGGGAAGGACTTCAGGGTGTCTGGATTGCTTATTCATGTGTTGGATTATTTGGCGGAATCGATGAATTTTACGTGAGTTGTCTCTTCGTTCGGTTTATATTTGTATTCCTTGCGTCTCTTTTTTTCCTGCTCTCTCTCTCTCTCTCTCTTTCTTTCTCTCTCTCTCTCTCTCTCTCTCTCT
Source organism: Penaeus vannamei (assembly GCF_003789085.1). Lineage (NCBI taxonomy): Eukaryota > Metazoa > Arthropoda > Malacostraca > Decapoda > Penaeidae > Penaeus > Penaeus vannamei. Next base: position 908,906 of record NW_020872804.1, on the reverse strand, counting down.
CTCTCTCTCTCTCTCTCTCTCTCTCTCTCTCTCTCTCTCTCTCTCTCTCTCTCTCTCTCTCTCTCTCTCTCTCTCTTCTCTCTCTCTCTCTCTCTCTCTCTCTCTCGCTTGCGTCTCTTCTCTCTCTCTTTCTCTCGATTTATATTTATCTTCCTGCTCTCTCTCTCTCTCTCTCCTTCTCTCTCTCTCTTCTCTCTCTCTCTCTCTCTCTCTCTCTCTCTCTCTCTCTCTCTCTCTCTCTCTCTCTCTCTCTCTCTCTCTCTCTCTCTCTCTCTCTCTCTCTCTCTCCATTTTTGTTGTTCTAACCAACATATCAACATCTATGTAATATATGTGAAACAGGCGTTGTTCCGCATATTATTCAATGGTCACTAGTTACAATCATAATCATTATAAACATTAACACATGATGAATAGAAAAACACAATACCGTGTTGATACTATGATAGAGAAACCCACAATGAACAAACTAGATTTATTGAGGAAAGTGAGACTCACTTTTTCACTTTCCTCAATAAATCTAGTTTGTGCATTGTGGGTTTTTCTACCATTGCCTCGACCATTCCCATTTCCATCGTTACTAAACAGTTACTGGAAGACGGAATTCTACTTTTTAATCTCTCATCCTACATTTCCAGGTATTCTCTAGTGCGACCTCCTTTTGGCGAAACGAGCGATGACTCAGACAGTGGCACAGCGACTGGCATGTTGGGCCAACTTGTTAGGCAGGTGAGTGCACAGTGCAGTTGGTTATGGATGGTGAATACTTTGAAACTTTGGTCAATAAACAGATATATATGTGCTTGTATATGATAGATAGATAGTTAGATAGATATGATATATATATATAATATATATATATATATATATATATATATATATATATATATATATATATATATATATGAATGTATGTGTATACAGATTTATATCCATACATGTGTGTGTGTGTGCACGTGCTTGTGTGTATAATGATTATCATCATCATTGGTGTCGTTGATGCTTCAGTATGTTGATGATCATATCTTTCCTGTCAAAGTTGATATTGGTGTTACAATTGCTAGCACCATTATCATTACTCTCCGTGTCACTAAGCAAATTCCTCTCAAGACCTTTCAATTCGTGTTAAAAAACAAGCCCACCCACCACAGGAAGCGGACCTCGCTCTTGGCCCCTTCTGGATCACGAAGCCGCGTCACCCAACGATAGACTTCAGCCTCCCTGTCTCTCAGACGCGCCAAGCCATCGTCTCGGCTTGCGATCGAGAGGATAACGACCCCTGGAAGTTTATCGCGGTTTTGACACCCTCGGTTTGGCTCTGGCTCGCGAGTGCCATGACCTGCACGTGGCTGGGGATGGCACTGGTCAGGAGAGTGGATACGAGGCGGCACTTTCTCAGCTGTGGTGTGGATACTATGTTTCAGATCGTGAGGGTTCTCCTACAGCAAGGTAAGGCTCGTTGTGGTTTATTTTCGAAGGAAGTTGTGGGCAGTCAATGGGTATGGATAATATTGTATCAGGGAACAGGTGTGTGTGTGTGTGTGTGTGTGTGTGTGTGTGTGTGTGTGTATAAACGTGTATATATATGTATATGTATACAGTAAGCCAGTCAGTGAATGCAAAAATTGTTGATAATTG
>NW_020872804.1:889768-894768 GCF_003789085.1 Penaeus vannamei | reverse complement strand
GAATTTTTTTTATAATTTTTTAAAAACCATTTCAGTTTATTTACTTACTGGTTTCATATACCATGTGCAAATGTTGAGATCAAATGAAAAGCATAAGATGTGGGTAAAGCCATAATTTTAATTTCTTGTGTCTTTATAAACAACTATTTTTTCTCTTGTATTATGTTATCTCTTTTGGAGCATAGTCTATATTTTGTATTTCAACCTCTTGTATCAGATATAGATAAAGGTGTAAGTGTAAATAACGACATGATTATAGGAGATATGAATATAGATATAAAACAGGTTGCATATTGGTACTGGTATAGATATATGTAAAAAAGATATCAAATAGCAAATATGGATGTAGATAGATACATATGGATCATTATTCTGTATAACAACTTTAATTTTTGTGGAAAGTAATTCATTGATTGACCATAAAAAAAGAAAATACAGTAAATAAGTTCTTATGTATATATCTGTTTTGTGCTTCAACTTTTCAGAATTTGAATATTTAGGTATCAAATAATGAAAATTAGAATTGGAATTCCATAGAAGTTTATTTGATTTTTAATGAAATAACGTAATTGTACATAGAGGGATTTCTATTTACAGAAAATCAACCATTTAGGCAGAAGTTTTTCATGTGTACATTGAGGGTTATAGTGCATTGAAAGTTAGAGCAAATGGACAGTTCCTTTTCTCTTCTTTTCTTTCAAATATCTTTTCCTTCTGAATTTTGTGCACATTTCTGGCTTTTTTTTGTCTTTTTCCCTTTTTCCCTGACTGTCTTCCTTTTTCATTAATCTTCTTCTTTGTATTTACATTATTATTTCATTCTGTTTTCTTTCTCTTTTTTTTTCTTTCTTTCCTTCTACCTTTTAGTCTTTTGTGTGCATAGAGCCATGTACCTGAGTATCTCCTTCAGATAGATATTGAGCAATGAATTTGGACAGCAGTTTAGACTAAGCATATTTAATGGTTTTTACAAATAGAATCTACTTTCTTTTTTCTTTTTTCTTTTTACTGCCAATAGATATCTCTTGGCATGTGCTTTAGATAATGTTAGGGTGTATTGAGACAGCATGTGATGATAAATGCAGTCAGGCAATATAAAACAAAATGAGATTAGTTAAGCAGAGTTCAAGAGTATATTCACTGTGAATACAGCAATAGTGTATTTGGTGTATTTGTATAAATGAAGTTGACCAATATATTCATTTCAAGTAACTTACTAAACAACACCTTAATAAAGCAGTCAGTTTTTTAAGATATTCAGAAAAAACTTGTAATGGATCAACTTAGGACATCTGCTATTTTAGCTAATATGATAATTAAAAGTCTACATTACCCCAGCTTCAGAAGAGGATGGAGAGCCGTTCCGAAAAATGGCTCGGAGGATGGAAGACATGACTGGCGATGGTGGTGTGTTGAAGATGGTAAGGTTTAAATAGCATTGGGAAATTACCATTTAACTTTTGTTATTTGCTTTTCTTCCACAGTAACATAAGTGAGACCACATGTTAATACAACCAGTACTACAACTTTCCCTTTAATTTCAATCATTCACTCATCTTTCTCCCTTACTTGTCTCCCTCATAACCAGATTGTGCAGCCAGGTATCGGCGGAGACATCCCAGACAATGCGACCATTGTATTCCACTATAGTGCATTCCTTGAATACCTTGATGAACCCTTTGACTCCTCATACTTGCGAAAGAAGCCTGAGAAGAACAAGGTTGACAGTGGAAACATAATTCCAGGACTAAATGTGGCTATTAAGACAATGAGGAAGCGCGAAACAGCTCGGTTTCTCATCAGGCCAGAATATGCATATGGAAAGGTAGGCAGAGAGAGGTGTTTTTGAGGGGTTGGGATTTAAACATTTAACCTATGGATCCAGATGTGTCACTGCTATCACATGGTCCAAAATTTGGGAATTAGGCATACTCTGCTGGGTGTGTGGCTTGTAGGCAGAGTGCTCAAAAACACTCATGTGCGGTGAAAAGACTGGATGCCTCCCCTTTGCAATGTTATTTTCTCTTTTTCAACTTAAGTGTTTTTAGCTTTTATTTTTTTGCCATATTCCAGTATCTATATTTGTATTTAATTTCCTTTATCAAGATGGTAATAGACTGTCATCATTGCAGACTGGCCATATCATCTCTGTTGGTATTCCAGAGTGAAATACTTATAACACATTGATATTTTTGTATTTTTTTAGTTTTTTGGTTGTATTCAAGTTTCTGTAATATAACCTGGAAGTGTCAGGGCCTTGAAGACACATAGCTTTGTCTGTAGAATCTTCAGTATCTCTTACTGATTCATTCTAATTGATTATTTTTTTAATTTTATATATTTTTGAGTAATTGGCCTATGATTATGCCCACAGCAGTGAAGGCAATACTGGTAATTATTAGTGTGTGCAGATATATATGTAACTTTGCAGGATATTAGGTACAAACAATGAACAATTCTAGTTTTACTATAAATAGCAGATATTTTGTTTTTTCCCCTTGTGTATAGGTGAAGCTTCCTTTTGTTTTCAATGAATTGCCACTATGTGTGGAGAAAGGTGACTGATTTAGTCTTCATCCCCTTGATTTAGTCTTCATCCCCAAGAAAGGGTAGACAACGGTGACTGGTTTAGTCTTCATCCTCGAAAAAGGGTGAAATCTGAAAGGATAAGTAGATGAGAAGAAGGGGAAAGGACGAATTTTGAAATCTCCTGAAATTGAAGACAGCACTGGGACTTTAAACCTTTAAAGAGGTTAGAAATCAAGTTGTCTCACCATGACAAAATATGGTTATGGCCATGCACTGGTGTTCCTTTTCTGGACACTGAATGCTATTTTCTGCAATTATACTTTGTGTATCAGTGGCTTTGGTTCCTGCATGATTTAACTGCATGTACCTCAGCAGACATCCCAGTACATAATCCATAATTAGAGTTCAGATATCAGTTGTTAAGTTCTGGTTACCAATGCTGGTCCTGTTGGCCGGTTTTGAGACGTTTATTTTCTCTGTCTGTTTGATGGCATGATAACAATGTTTTTGAATATCTATCAGGATCAATAAGCACTTTCAATGGCATCAAGCATGCAAAAATACCTTTCATGATATGAAAAGTTTAGATGCAAAGATTGTTTTCTTCATCTGCCATGCATTCAAGTACAAATGCTGATACAGCTGTTGTACCCTTTTTAACCCAATGTTGACGGGAAAATGATGTGTTCCCTTTGGCAATGCTTGGTTAAATGTTTCTGCACATAGATGGCTCTGCCAATGCTTAGCCACAAAGGAATCAATTAGTAGATCTTGCAACCTCACTTGAAAAAGTGGGAAAACACTTTTATTTTTACTAATGCTATCAGTATTGACACTGTTATTTTTGTTATAAACATTATAATTACTATATTGTTACTGACATTACTAACAGCAGTATTAAATATTAGAAAATATTATCGAAAATCAAGGAAAAAGGTAAACAGGTGAGACAGGTAGTTCGCGTAATTGATTCATTGGTGACTTAGTACTTGTGGAGCCATCTATATGTAAAAACAATTACTAAATTCAACACACACAATGGGCAATGGCATGTACGTACATGCCATGCCCAGCGGCTTGGGATTAACATGAGAAAAAGAAAGAAAAATACTGTATTTGGAGATGGCAAATGATGATGTCTTAAACAGACCTTGGAGAACCAGTTGCTTTTCTTAGGTAGCTATTGGTGTCTTGGTCTTTTGGTTTTTCATGAACTGTTGGATTTCCATTCAAAATTACCATTATTTTGTTGTTTTTCCACATTTGTAGCATTTCCAATTTAATGCTGTTGTTCTCATTATTCTCTAATGTTGGCTTTATATGAGATATGTATCAGATTTTCCAAACTTCTGCAAATACTGCAGATATGTATGAAAGTCAGTGGCACTAAGGATGACTATGACATTATGCTATGGATTGATTTTCCCAATTACTAAGTGCTAATAAAATACTTTGTCTTTTTTCATGTCTGTACTGTGTCTTTACATTACTAGTAAGTAGATTCATACATAACAAGCAGAGTGTATAAGTGTTTCATTTTGATTTCTCATGCATAAAACTGTTCTCTCACATAATTTTGTACTTTTTTCTATTTTAGTGACATTTATGTATAGACTAGTAGACCTTATAATATAGTGATTATTATTTCATTCAGAAATATGTATACAGAATAAGACTCTTCTAACTGTTTATTTTCTTTTGAAATATATGTACAGTATACTGCTGTAAGATACTATGGTCTCATTTCAATAATTTATTGCACATGGTAGGTTTCTATGTCTAGTATTTGTATACAATTTACAATAACTTTTTTATTACAGTTAGGATGCCCACCTAGGATACCAGGTAATGAGACACTATTGTATGAAGTGTACATCGTTAATGTCATTGATGATGCTGCAGCTGATGCTTACGATGAACTTGATGAAAAGATGCAGACTAACACAACTTTTGAGCAAAGGCTAGAAGCGGCCCGAGGATTCCATCGTAAGGTTCGAAGTTTCAGGATTGTTTCCTTTTTACTCCAATTTGTACAAGCATAAAGGTAGTTTAGCTGCAACTTAATTGGCAGAGATGTTGGTGATTATATAGATGTGTCAAATATGATTTGTAGTTTTTATAATTATCTATTTTTAAAATCTTTTATTTAGATATGTATGTTTTTTTGTTGTTTTTCAACTAGAGAAACATTCCTATGGTATTGTTGTAAGTAAATTCAGGTTTTTGTAAATTTCAGTTTAGAAACTATTAACAAATAGCTATTTCTATAGATAGGTTGATGAATAAAGATGGATTCATCAAGATAAGTAAAGACATAAATGAATTTAAGTTTATAAGTATTTTTCTCTGTACATCAAAGGGCAACAACCACTATAAAGAAGGGTATTTGAAAGGAGCTAGGGACTGCTACCTCCGAGCTGCCTGGATCATGGAAGATGCAAGACTTAAGAACGAGGCGGAGGAAAAACAGA
>NW_020872804.1:877268-882268 GCF_003789085.1 Penaeus vannamei | reverse complement strand
ATCAAGGAACGAAAGACTCCTTGGCTGGACTGCATGCTGGACCAAAATGATTTAATAAGACGAAATTAAATGCGGTGATTGACGCTCACTATCACAGTTTGGTCGGTCAAGCTGTAGCTACAGTGAAGGAACTGAAGAATCGGCATCAGCTAGACGAGTGCTCTCTGCAGAAAGACTAAGAAATTGTTGGCTAAAAGAAAGAAAAAAAGGGGGGGGGGAGTACCAAAAAACGGACGGCAATACACAAGAGTATCTACTCCGGGGAACCACCAGGCGCTGGAGGAGACAGTGAACTACGACATTCCCATGCTAGGACCACCACCTTCAGAATATATGGAGACTCAAGTGTTCGTGGTACAGAAAGACGAGTTTTATCGCCGTGTGGGACTCCGATCTATTCCTTATATCACTACATCTGACATATGAAATAGCGAAGAAAAAAGACTCCTCCTCCTCTTCCTTCTCCTCCTCACCCTCTTCCTTCTCCTCCTCCTCCTCCTTTTCCCTTCTCTCTCACCTCTTCCTTCTTCTCCTCCTGCCCTCTTCCTCCTCCTCCACTAATTCCCCCCAACGTGACAATAAGTGGTATTCTTGACGCAGAACCGGGGGAAGCACTTGGGCTGGCCAAGATGAATTTCATTATTCGGGAAGAACAATTGACCGATGACTGTTTTGTGTTCGAGGATCACGCAATCCATTTCCCAGGATATTGTGATCTTATTAATTGGGACAGCTTTTATGAGGACTCAACCACATAATTCAAAAAAAAAAAAAAAGAAAAAAAAAGAAAAAGGGAGACAAAACAGCCAACAAAAGGAACAAAGGGAAGGGGTCACATTACCCTTGACCTATTCTTCGCCCCTTAACCATCACACCAATGAGAAAGGGCGGGGAGGGGGGGGGGGGGGCAGAGGGGGAGACACGGGAGAACGAGACAGAGAAACAGAATAGAGCAACGGGCGGCCGGTAGTCATAACATCATTGTAGAGAACAAAAAAAGGAAAGAGAACGAGAGAGAGAGAGAGAGAGGGAGGGAGAGGGAGGGAGGGAGAGAGGGAGAGAGAGAGAGAGATAGATAGATAGATAGATAGATAGAGAGAGAGAGAGAGAGAGAGAGAGAGAGAGAGAGAGAGAGAGAGAGAGAGAGAGAGAAAGAGAAGAATTTCATCTCTTTTTCCTCCCGGGGCTGCACGAAATACGATGAAATAGGCGAGCAACAGCGGATGAATATTCATAAGGGGGACTTGTCGGTCCTCCCTCCTCGTCCTCCTCCTCCTCCTTCCCCTCCTTCTTTTCTCCTCCTTTTCCTCCTCCTTCTTTTTCCTTCCTCCTTTCCCTCCTTCTTCTTCTTCTTCCTTCCTCTTCTTCTTCTCCCTTCCTCCTCATGCTTCTGCTCCTACTCCCACTTCCTTCTCTTCTCCTCGTCTCCTCTTCTCCTTCCCCTTCTCCGACTCACCTCTTTTTCCCCCTCTTCTTCTTTTTCTTCCTCTTTTTCCCTTCTTCTCTTTTCTTCCTCTTTTTTCCTTCTTCCTTTTTTCCTCTTCTTTCCCTCTTCTTCTTTTTCTTCTTTTTCCTCTTCCTTTCATCCCCAACTTCTTTCATTCTGATATATTTCTGATCCTTGTCCTCCCGCTCCTTCTCCTCCCTCTCTCCTCCATCTGACGTCCTCTTCATCTCTCCCTTTTTCCTCGATTCTTCCTCCTAAGATTCTCTTCTTTTCATCCTCTTCCTTTCCCTTCCTTCCTTCTCCTCCTGCTACTGTCCTCTCTCTTTTTTCTTTCTTCCCTCTTCCCTCTCCTACTCCTCTCCTTCTTCTCCTCCTCCTTTTCCTCCTAAATCTCCTCCTCTCTCTTCTCCTCCTCCCTCCTCTCTTCCTTCTCCTCCTCGAGTGCTGGACGAAGAAGGGGTAGGGGAGAAGAGGAAGGGGGGAGGGGGGGAGTGTCGAGGCAGACCCCATGGCCTCTTTGAGTGTCTTGGGCAGCCTCTTGGTGCTTCTTTCGTCTCTTCAATTCTCTCGGTTCCTCTTCTTTGTTGTCTCTTTGGTGCCTATTCTGGCTTCTCGGGTGCCACATCGGTGCCTCTTGGTGTATGTTCTAGTGCCTCTTTTTTGGTCTTCTTTTAAGTGCTTCTTTTTTGCTTCTTATTCCCTTTTTATGTTGCTCTGTTGCTTCTTGGTGCTTCGATGCCTTTTTGTAGCTTATGATGATGCCTCTTAATGACTTTTTTTTATTCCTCTTGGTACCTCTTTATCTTATTTTCTTGCTTTTTCTATGTTGTGTCTTTCTTATTTTCTTGCTTTTTTCTATGTTGTGTCTTTCTTATTTTCATAATCTTAACTATGGTCATCATCATCATCATTGTTATCATTTCAGTCTTTGTAATTAGTTATTATTATTATTATTATTATCATTATTATTATAATCATTATTATCATAATTGTTATTATCATTGTTATTGTTGTTGTTGTTATCATTATTACAATTATCATTAATATCATATTGTTATCATTGTCATTATAATTATCGTCATTATCATTATTATTACTATCATCATTCTTATTATTCTTAAATATATATTGTTATTATTGTTATCATTAGCGTTATTGTTATCATCATTATCATTGATAGTGTTACTATTATTATCATTATTATCATTATCATCATAATCATTATCTTTACTGTCATCATCATCATCTTTACTATCATTATCCTCAATATTATCATAATCATTATCATCATCATTAGTTTTCACTGTTATCATTAATATTGTTATCATTATCATTGTATCATTGTTGTTATCATTATGATTATTATCATCATTATTTTTGTCATTATTGTTATCATCGTCATTGTCATTGGAATTGTTACTATGATCATTATTTTCAGGTATATTATTATTATCACTTTTTTGCCCTTATTATCATTGTCATCATCAACCTCATCCTTATCCTTGTCATTATCTTTACTATCACTATTATCATTACCAGCATCCATATCATTAGTATCATTACTATTATTATCATCATGAATAGAATATGCCCCCCCCCCAAAAAAAAAAAAAAAAAAAAAAAAAAAGAGAGAACAAATAATCCATAATTGGTGATTTTATTTACTGTGATTGATGTGGTTGAGAATGAAAGTTATTTGTTAAAATAAAATTAAAAGTATAAATACGTTTGTCCAGCTATGTCTGTATAACTTTTTCTGTTTAAATATTTTCTAGCATTTCAGACTATGGAACAGAGATGTAAAACCGTGGTATTTAAGTGCTATAGTTCATACATATTTGAGAAACAATATTTAGATAATTTTATATCAAGAATCGAGCAGATGAAACCCAACAAGAAATTGCCAAATAATATTTCCCGCCGTGAGTAAACGATACCAAATTTTTAATGATATTCCACGCAATGCCAGTGACAGCTAGTTGAAGCGACAGCTCCACTTCGCCACTATCAACACCACAATACCTAGTGCAAGCCATGCAATCTCCCAGTGCCAACAGAGCAATCACTAGTGCCTACATGGGAGATGCAGTGCCAATAGCTCTGGGCTACATCGCTGCATCTTCTCGTTTGCGTTTTCTCTTTCTCTTTCCATTTTGTTTGTCTTGTGCGCGTCTCTTTCTTGTTTCTCTTTTTCTCCCTCCCCCCCCTCTCTCTCTCCTTTTTTTCTATGCCTCTCTGCTTGTTTCATTCTCAGCTCTCTCTTCCTTATATCACTCTCTCTTTTGCTCTTTATGTCAGGCTTTCAGGCTTTCTTTCCTTTTAATCATATCCATATATATAAATGTATATGTGTATATATATGTACATATATGATATACACATTATTTGTATACATACATATATATATATATATATATATATATATATATATATATATATATATATATATATATATATATATATATATTATATATGTATGTATGTAAGTATGTATATATATATATATATATATATGTACTTGTGTATCTATATATCTATCTATCTATCTATTATATCTATCTATATACTATATATATATATATATATATATATATATATATATATATATATATATATATACATATATATATATATACATATATATATATATATATATATATATATATATATATATATATATATATATATATATATATATATATATATATATATATATATGTATATATATATATATATATATATTATGTGTGTGTGTGTGTGTGTGTGTGTGTGTGTGTGTGTGTGTGTGTGTGTGTGTGTGTGTGTGTGCGTGTGCGTGTGTGTGTGTGATGTGTGCGCGTGCATGCGTTCGTGCGTGTGTGTGTGTGCGTGTGCGGTTGTGTGTGTGTGTGTGTGTGAGTGTATATGCATGTGTGTGTGTGTCTATGTGCATATATGGTTGTATATATATTTTTTTTCTTTCTTTGCCTCCCTCTCATCTTCCTCTCCCTCTAGGTCTCTTTCTCCCAGCCTTCCCTCTATCTCCTTCCACGCAGCTACCCGCACCTTCTCTCCTCCTCCCCCCCCCCCCCCCCTCTTCTCCCTCTCTCAAGCACCCCCCCCCCACCCCCTCCCCCTCCATTCCCCGAGACCCCGGCACTCGCGAACGGGAACTAAACATGTTTAGCAAATGGCTGTGACGCAGGCTAATATTTGTTGTGTCGTCTCGTGTCGGAGAGGACTGTTGGCTCAGCACATCTGCCGACGGCTGCTGTTGATACTGCGGGAAGCTGCCATACACGCTGTTCGCTGCTGCTTGGCGAGGAGAAGATTTTTTGGGGGCGTTATTTTGCTTTTTTTTTAGGTGGGTGGGGGGTAATGTACCTATGTTTTTTCAGGGAAGGCGAGATGGGGCTTTCTTTCTCTCTCTCCTCTCTCTCTATCCATCAATCTATCTCTTTATCTATCTTTATATCTGCCTATCTATTTGTCTGTCTATCTGTCTGTCTGTCTATTTATCTATTTTTCTATCTACCTATCTATCTACCTTTCTATCTACCTCTCTCTCTCTCTG
>NW_020872804.1:862268-869768 GCF_003789085.1 Penaeus vannamei | reverse complement strand
TGAATTTTAAATACCCATGAACCTTCAGACTATTAGTCATTAGACAAGTCAAAATCCAGTTTTTTCTCGAGATTTTCTCTAAATCCAAATTCTCGATTGGTGGCGGCACTACCGGAGATTAATTAGGTTAATTAAGTTCCATGCTCATGTCATGGGATATGAATTTTGAAAAGATTGTTTACTAATAACGATTTTGAAAATTTCCGAGACATTGAAATTACATTAAACTAAACAGTACAATACATTCAGTAATAAGAACATATTCTAATAAATTTGGTATGTGCTATTATGTTATATATGACATTATACATACATACATGCATACATACATACATACATACATACATACATACATACATACATACATACATACATACATACATACACACACACACACACACACACACACACACACACACACACACACACACACACACATATATATATATATAATATAATATATATATATTATATATATATATATATATGCCATAATATAATTGTGTGTGTGGTGTGTGTGTGTGTGTGTGTGTGTGTGTGTGTGTGTGTGTGTGTGTGTGTGTGCGTATATATAATTATACTACACACACACACACACACACACACACACACACACCATGCACACACACACATACATATATATATGTGTGTGTATATGTATGTAAATAACACATGCATGTTTATTCTACAAGAATAATTAAAAAATAAATTGTTTCTTGTAGGAATAAAATACAAAAAAAAAAAAAAAACAATGCCGGGTTCACACACATAAAAAATCGTACCTCTTCTCTCCATCTCCTCCCCTACGCACACACTCTCACAAAAGAAAAAAAAAAAAAGCGAAAAAGGAACGAAAAAAAGAAAGATAATAACACTAAGACAGTAAAAAAACAAAAAAACTATCCTTACAAAAAAAAAAAAATACGAAACGAAAAAAGAACATATAACAGATATAAATAAAGATAATAAATAAAGAAAAAATATAAAAACTAAGACAGTTAAAAAAACAAAAAAACACTATCCTTACGAAAAAATACGAACGAAAAAAAGAAAGATAATAACAACTAAGACAGTTAAAAAACAAGAAACTCTATTCTTACGTCACTCGAAGCCTTTTTCTACGTCCACTTCGTAGCGTGTCGTAAAACGCACAGGAAAAGTGGGCGGAGTCATTTTCATCCGGGATCTTCGGCAGCTGCGAGAGAGAGACATAGAGGCAAAAGCGTCAGGATATGTCCGTTGGTGTCGGTCTTTGTGTGTTTTAAGTGGCTGGCTCTGTCTCTGTCTGTCTGTATGTATGTTTCTCTCACTGTCTGTCTTTCTCTCTCTCGTTCTCTCTCTCTGTTTCTCTCTCTGTCTCTCTCTCTCTCACACTCTCTTCTTTCTCTGTCTGTCTCTCTCTCTCTCTCTCTCTCTCTCTCTCTCTCTCTCTCTCTCTCTCTCTCTCTCTCTTCTCTCTCTCTCTCTCTCTCTCTCTCTCTCTCTCTCTCTCTCTCTCTCTCTCTCTCTCTCTCTCTCTCTCTCTCTCTCTCTCTCTCTCTCTCTCTCTCTCTCTCTCTCTCTCTCTCTCTCTCATCTCTCTCTCTCTCTCTGTAGTATAATCTCTATTTACATTTTCCTATATTTCTGCATCTATTACCTAATTATGTCAGTCCTTCCATTCCTATTAATAAACTTCTATCACTCCAGCTTGCTCTATCTCCCTCTATCTCTCTATCAACTTCTATCACCCCAATCCATTCTCTCCCCTTTCCTCCCCACAACCCCCTTCTTCTCCTCTTCCCCCTCTTCCCCTTCCTCTTCCCCCCTTCTTTCCCCCACCCACCCACATAGACACGTAGAAGGCATTCCTCTCTCTCTCTCTACTCTCTCCGTTCCCCCTTAAAATCAGAGAGAAAGAAAACGGGGCAAAACAACACGTACAAATACACGAAGTGGATCTGAACGTCTCGAAAACCACCAACTTTTTTCTCCCTCCATAAAACCTTCGCGAAACTTCCAGTGTTATTCGCAAGCGCCCGAATCGTGTTATCCAACAGCGATTTCATAGATTGAGATTTCTTTTTTTTTCTCTCTCTCTCGCTCTCTCTCTTTGTCTGTCTGTTTCTCTCTCGCGCTCTCTCTCTCTTTCTCTCTCTCTCTCTTTCTCTCTCTCTCTCTCTCTCTTTCTCTCTCTCTCTTTCTCTCTCTCTCTTTATTTCTCTCACTCTGTGTGTGTGTGTGTGTCTATCTCTGTTTCTGTCTGTCTGTCTGTCTGTCTCTCTCTCTTTTTTTTTTTTTTTTTTTTTTTTTTTTTTAAGGTGGAGGGGGGGGGTATGTGTTTGATATCTATTTTGAATTTTGATTTGTTTTTCCCTCTGAGCTCCGAGGAGTCGAGTTGAGGTGGGGATGGATGGGTAAGGTATACGATAACTGTTGCCTTGTTGTAGAGGGTATCTGAGGCTGCAGGAAGTTTTAAATTTGTATCTTATTGGTCATCCTGGATTTATTTCTCCTGGTGATCAAAGGTCATTATCTGAGGTCTTTCTTCGACAAATAACATTTTTCAGTGAGATCTCTTTATCTCTCTCTACATACACATACATATATGCACATACACACACACACACACATACTTATATGCACACACACACACACACACACACACACACACACACACACACACACATATATATACTTATATGTACAAACACACACACATGTATATGCATATATATTCACACACACACACATATATGCTGCTTTCACTTTTGAAATTCCAAGCTCTACCGAATTAACCCACCTTCCCACTCTGGTTCCGAAATCACATCAATCCCCCTCCCTCACAACCCTCATCAGACTCCCACGACTCTCAGAATCTATGTACCCTCTACCTTATTTACCCGCAATATACCCCACGCTACAAAACCACGATGATAATTTACTCAATGTTTCCACAGGTAAACTTCCGGTCTTTCGGTACCCGGTCGGAGGCACGTTCCTACCTGGCCTCTAATCGCAGGTAAATACCATAAGTCATCATTCTTATCAGGGTAAGATGAATATTGGGTTGGGGGGGGGGGGGGGTGATTCATGGCTAAGTGCTTAGGAAGCCATCGATTAGGGGAGTTGGGGGGAGGGGGAGGGGGGAGAGAGAGGGTGGTTGAGGGGGAAGGGAGGGGAGAAAGGGGTGGGAGGTAGAGAGGAAGAGAGGAGAGTGCAGATGAGAAAGTAAAAAAGAAAAAAAAAAATAGGGAGGGAGAGAGATGGAAAGGAAGGGAGGAAGGTAAAGAGGGAAGGAGATGGACAGGAAAGAGAGAAAGAGAAAGAGAGAGAGAGAGAGAGAGAGAGAGAGAGAGAGAGAGAGAGAGAGAGAGAGAGAGAGAGAGAAGAGAGAGAGAGAGAGAGAGAGAGAGAGAGAGAGAGAGAGAGAGAGAGAGAGAGAGAGAGAGAGAGAGAGAGAGAGAGAGAGAGAGAGAGAGAGAGAGAGAGAAAGAAAGAAAGAAAGAAAGAAAATAGAGAACCAAACAGACGACAAGAAAAGAAAAACAATAAACCTAACCCTTCCCTCCCTCCTCCTCCCCCCCCCCCTCTCAACCCTTCCAACTCGAAACATATAAGTCCCCCCTTCGCTCAACTTCTAATTAGTTCCCCCTGGTTAGTAACACGTTCTCGTTTTCTTTGCCACGAGCCCGCCCTCAAAGAATATAAACACGCCCATTGCCACCGCCCAGGCTCCTCCTCCAGCACCATCGCCATGCTAAGCACACCCCGCTGAAATTGGGCGGAGAAGCCTGCTCTTGCCGCCCAATTCCAAGCTCAAAGCCTGGTTTCGCCCGCAAAGTACGTGGGGGCAGTTTGGGTGTGGGCGTGTGGGGAAGTGGGCCGGGGGGGATAGAGGTGGGCAGTGGGCTGGGGGCGGGGTGAGCGGAATGGGAGGAGGTGCCGGTTTTCTCAATAGGTTTTAGTGTGTGTGTACCTATATCTGTCTACACGCACACACACACACGCATACACACGCACATGCATATATATATGATATAATATATATATATATATATATTATATATATATATATATATATATATATATATATATATATATATATATATATATATATATATATACATATACCTACAATGCACACACAAACGCACATACACAGAAATGTGTGTATACATATGTATATATATGTATATATATTCACATATGTACGTATGTATATATACATACATATATGTATGTGTGTCTGGATTTATGTGTGCGTTTACAAAAAGGATACTGTACTCGAATAATTGTTTTTTTATTTTTTAATGGTTAAAGAACGAATTAAATTTCAAATGACATTGTAGACCCCTTCGAAATTAATGGAACAATGACACAGCGACTCTGAGTAACAAACGGTATAATACCCTCTAGTTTTCCCTTCATAAAATATCCATATATTCAAGTGAAAATGAATAAATTTTCCCAGGGTAATAATATTCATAGTATATTAAGTATGTTTAAAGACATGATAACCATCTTGAAAAATGTCCCTTTATATAAATACCCCCAAAATATAGAAAGACAAAAAAAAAGGAAAAAAAAAAAAAAAAAGAATTATATCAACCAGAATCAGCTGTTTCCCCGATTAGGAACTCCTTCATTCACCACACATCCTTGCCTGACGATGTTCCAACCTTGAAGGATGACGTAGCAGAGGGCTCCTTCCACATCCACCCTCAGCCCCGGTTTCAGCAGTGGCTTCAAGTAGCAGCTTCAGCACCTGCTTTAACGCTAGCAACAGCAACGACTCCACAGGCAGCTTCAAAGGCAAAGCTGAAAGAGAGGAGAGATGATGATGTTCAAGCAGCAGCAGATTGCTCGATAGTTCAGATACAAAGCAACAGTCTTTACCTTCCTTGAGTAGAAACAACTTTAATATACTTCTTCTCAACCTGTAGTGAAGCTCAAAATACTGTAATGTATATACGTACACCCGCACACACACGTATATGTATATGTGTGTGTGTGTGTGTGTGTGTGTGTGTGTGTGTGTGTGTGTGTGTGTGTGTGTGTGTGTGTGTATGTGTGTGTGTGTGTGTGTATGTGTGTGTGTGGTTTATCTACCTATCTGTCTATCTTTCAGTTTTATTACTACTGCCATTATTAATCGGTTTGTCTTCAATGTTTTTTAGTCTACAGGAGAAATAAGATTGACAGCCTTTGACACTTGCCCAGATGGACAGAATCTAAAATGTTTATACCAGGTTAACATACCAAAAAAATCATACCAGAAGTTAATACCAGAAGGATGTTCTCTTGACAGGTACATCAACAGAACGACCCACCTGCCAGAAATTATTTTTATTACCTGGAGCTTGTGCGCCATTATACATGCCTGACATTTAAAAAAAAAAAAAAAAAAAAAAAAAAAAAAAAAAAAAAAAAAAAAAAAAACGAAAGAGAAAAACGAAAGTAAAAAAATGAAGAAAAAAGGAAATCCTGTATTATCATATTTCAAAACGAGGTCTACTTGGGTGTGGTTTTCTGAACTCGTATATTCTCGGTGGTTATCGAGTTTAAGTTTGTGTTGTATGAGAGGAGGAGAGAGAGAGAGAGAGAGAGAGAGAGAGAGAGAGAGAGAGAGAGAGAGAGAGAGAGAGAGAGAGAGAGAGAGAGAGAGAGAGAGAGAGAGAGAAAGAGAGACAGAGAGAGAGAGAGAGAGAGAGAGAGAGAGAGAGAGAGAGAGAGAGAGAGAGAGAGAGAGAGAGAGAGAGAGAGAGAGAGAGAGAGAAATAGATACACCACGACCTAGAGCAAACAATAGAAAAGAAATTAGACTTAAGGAAAGTACAGATCTGAGAGAGAGAGAGAGAGAGAGAGAGAGAGATAGATTGATAGATTGAAAGAGAGACCGATAGATATCAGACAGACAGACAGACAGAAAGCGAGAAAATTAGTAAGAGACAGAAAAAAAGAGAGAGGGAGAGCGAGAGAGCGAGAGAGCGAAGGAACGCTCCGCCTGATTATGCAAAACCGAGTAATTAGGCGAGCATAAGTGCTCCCTTGCTCTCCCTTCATCGCCCGGGGGATTCGAGTCTGATTCCCCGCCGCCCCCTTCGTAGCCCGCTGCCTCCTAATGACTGCCATCACGAACAGCAATTTCATAGGCGGGTCATAAGCGCCGGTTCTTTCAAGCGAGTTGCGCCCGTGGAAAGGCCGTGCATTTGAACGCAAATTCACGGTCATAGGTGCAGGTAGCCATGCGTGTGTGAGCTTGCAGACATACACTCAGTCTGTGTATGCATATTTAGGTTGTACATATGTGTACATATGTGCATTCACACCCATACATGTACAGACACACCTGCACACATACACACATGTATAAACATATATATACATATATAATTAAACATAAAAATGAATGCATAAATATATATAAATAAGTATATATATGTATATATCTATCTATCTATCTATCTATCTATCTATCTATCTATCTATCTATATATATGTAAATCTAACCCAAACGCCACAAAGGAATAAGTTCAAGCCAACCAACGAGCCTTAAAACCATCAGGTCATGCTACTCACATTAAAATTAAACAAGTCAAAATTGGGTTTTCTTGAGGCTTCCTAAAGCTTAAATCCCCAGGTGGTGGCAGCAATACCGAAGTAACATTGTCATCAGTATTAGAATTGATCCTGACAAACTGGCGGCAGTAAATTAGGAGAATATATTTTTAGTTGCTCATATAAAGTGCATCAGACTTGGGTGACAGCACATACACTTACACACACACACACACATATGTATGTGTGTATATATATGTATGTATATAAACACATACATATATATGTATGTATATGTATACATATATATGTATATATATACATGTGTATACACACTAACACACACAGATACATATATGTATAAATATAGAAAGGCGAATACAAAAGCATACGGTTTCTTCTTTCTGCTTCTCTCTCTCTCTCTCTCTCTCTCTCTCTCTCTCTCTCTCTCTCTCTCTCTCTCTCTCTCTCTCTCTCTCTCTCTCTCTCTTTCTTTCTTTCTCTTTACAAAACATTACCATAATTTTCTGTTCCAATGAGAACTTTCCCCTTTTCTGAATTTCACGAAAAATCCTCTGAAAAGACTTTCTTTTTTTTATCGTTTTTCAATTTTTCTATAATTTCGACTTCCATTTCTTGAAGAAAGTTAGATCATTGTAACATTGTTTACATCCTTTTTGTTCCTTTTTCTTTGTTCATTGTAAAAGTTTAATTTCTTGCTCCATGGTTTTGGTTCTCTATGAAATAACAAAACTGATATGCAGTTGATGTAAAGGAAATTGGGCTTTTTATCTTTTTACGCGAATAAAATCGTTATTACGCATCTAGATTATAGTACCATGTTATAACGCGCTGATTTACGCCCAATAGCAAAACTGAATAAATATAATAATTGATTGAAATGTTTAATTGACCATTTTTTTTTCTTTTTATGTGTTTCTTTATTTATCCTTCCCTGTT
>NW_020872804.1:839768-852268 GCF_003789085.1 Penaeus vannamei | reverse complement strand
TCCATAAAAAGAGAAAAGGAATATGAAGCAGGAGAGAGAGAGAGAAGGGGAAAAAAATGTATTCCCCTTCAAACACCTGATGCAGCGATGTGACTTACTGCATCTAACATGGAGGCCATTGCTATTCAGAATCGTGAGTGAGAAGCGAAATTTGTGTCTCTGATTTTGGTTTCATTTTTAAGGGCTGTAGTTTAAAAGGATTCGAACGGCGGCGGTCGAACGGAAGCGCGCTCACGATCGATTCGAAGTCTCAAGGCCCTATCACACTATCACTTTTTCCGTCATTTTTTTGCGTTTCCGAATGAACTCTCCGTATGAAAATCGGCTGACTCATGTAAACAAACATGGCGCTATCGGAGTGAGGTCCCGGGAATCACACGAGCATTATCATACATATTACGTTATTTTAAAGAGATATGATGATGTATATTGTATATACGAATGTTCTAAAATATTAGCTTATGTTTACATTCACTCATCCTATCTAATTCATTAATAGCACAAGATCAAGACGAAAATTAGTCAGACGGAAACGGTTAGTTAATCATTTCTTAACATACAGCTAAGCATATATAATTCAATCTCGTTGACAAAACACACACTAATCATTCACTCACATGCACATAAACTTTGATAATGTCAAGCACACACTCTAACATATACAAGCATGTATATACACATACACAATATTTGATCAACATATTACTTGTCAACATTTTCCCGTAAACCTCTTCTATTTCTTTCCTTTTATTTCCATTCTATTGTGATTTTGATGAATACTAGTTCCAGTCTTTACATCCTCGTTTGTAGAAAGTAATATATATATCCCATTCTTTGACAATCATGTCTTATATGAAAAAATAGCCAGAATCAATCTCTGACACAACCAAAGGCAATCTCTTTTAAATGCATGGTTCTTGAATGAGCTGCATCATGTCTTACTTCAGAACTTCTAGCAGACATGCTTATAGTAGTTATTAATATATGAAGACATGAGATGTGCAGTGTTCTCGAGCAAATATTCCATGTACTGAGTTTGCTCGAATTTAGTGCCGCATTTGTGTCAGTATTTGTCAAAAATCTCCTGTTTTACAAAGGTCAGGGACAGGTTTCATATTCTATATTTCTAGAACAGGACAACATGCACGTAATGTCGAATGATACTAATTTTCTCTGTTGCAATAGGAATTTTAGTAATACCCTGATACCTTCGACTGATTGTGCCCTTGTCTCTGCAGTCAGGAAATAAACCTATTATTGGAAAGTGTTTGCACATTACGATAATGTTTCTATGATTATTTGACAAACTAGAGACATTTCAAAATTAGCTGCTCATTTTGATTTCAGTACATCTGTAGTAATGGGAATGAAGCACCTGTAAATATAGAAAATAATATGAAAACTAATATTACAACCATACTTATACATGTGTGTGTATTGTATATATATGTACATATATGTGTATATATATTATTATATTCTATATTCTATATATATGTACTTAGGGACCGAGTAGAAAGGAAGAAAGGGGGTCCCGTTCAAGAAAGAAAGAAGCAAATAAAGAAAAAAAGAAAAAAAGAAGCAAAAAGAAAGCAATGAGCGAACCTCCAGGCTCTGTGGAAATAAGTCAGCTATTGCTTCCACGGATGCTATTCAATGAGCAGTGCTTGAAAACAATAAAGTCCTATTCACGCACAGAACAGAAGATAGACAAATAAAGGAGAGAGCGAAGTACAAGCAGAAGCATTCATGTACGAAGAAGAAGCAGAAGCAGTCACAGACGAAGAAGAAGGTCAGAAGAGGTCATAGGCGAAGAAGAAGAAGCAGAAGCAGACAAAGACGAAGAAGAAGAAGCAGACACAGACGAAGAAGAAAATCAGAAGTCATAGGCGAAGAAGTAGACACAGACGAAGAAGATCAGAGGTCATAGGCGAAGAAGAAGAAGCAGAAAGACGAAGAAAAGCAGAAGCAGACACAGACGAAGAAGAAGAAGAGGAAGGAGCAGCAGTAGAAGCAGCAACAGCAGCAGCAGCGTAGTAGTAGTCGTAGTAGAAGATCAGGTAGGAGTACCGTAGTACAAAAATAAGGAGGTAAAACACAGGTAAGACAGTAAAGCCGAAAAAAAAGCAGAAAAAACGGCTCTAACAGACGAACATACTGAAATCATAAAAGAGTGAAGGTGAATAAAACCAGAAGTAAAAGCAACTATTTGGAACGAAAATAGGGGAGCAGTAGTTAAAATGGTACTAAAAATTAACTGAAATCGTAAAAGAGTAGATTCAGTAAAAGGTGAAAGACTAAAAGCAGAAGTAAAAGCAATCACGCAATAAAAACAGTAAAAGCGGAGGTGAAAGAGATAAAACACAGATAAACGACACGTAAAAGCAGGAAAATACGATAAAAGAATAGGCATTGGGTTGAAACGTTAAACTCATTGAAAGTTTCATTAAAATGCTAAAAATAACATGAACTTGGCAAAAATTAGAATAATTCCTTGAAAAAGGCTCAGTAAAGCTCATGTAAATCGTGACAAAGGAAAACCTACGGAACATATGTACTTAAAAGAAAGAAAGAAAGAAAAAAAAAAAAAAGTAATATATAAGTAACCAATGCCTCACTGACTAACACACCTTAACGTCCAGCATAAATATAACCCAAGCAAGTAACTTGAATAAGCTGGTACAACCTTCGATGATGGTTCAGCAGCGAAGAGGGGAATCCAAGACAGGAATCCAAGGCAGGAAGAGAGTCAAGTTTTCACCGGCGCGGTTAGTCTTGACATTCTATGTCTCTGACTTATAATCATCATATCTGTGAGTCTCTGGCCTATAGATCACCATCTCTGAGGACCTCTGGGCTATAGATCATCATCTCTGTGAGTCTTTTCTGTGGGCCTCTTTCCATGACCATCATCTTTGAGACCTCTGGCCTATAGATCTTCATCTTGTGAGCCTCTGGCTATATATCATCTTTGTGAGCCTCCTTCCTATAGATCGCCATCTCTTGGACCTCTGCTACAGATCATCAACTCTGTGAGTCTCTTTCCTATAGATCATCATCTCTGAGGACCTCTGACTTACACTCATCATCTCTGTGGGCCTCTTTCCCATAGATCATCATCTCTGAGGACCTCTGGCCTATAGATCATCATCTCTGAGGACCTCTGGCCTATAGATCATCATCTCTGTACCCTCTGGCCTATAGACCAATCAGTCTACTATAGGATCGACCTCTGCCTATAGACTATCATCTCTGATAACCTGTGGCCTATAGATCACCATCTCTGAAGACCTCTGACCAATAGATCATCAGCTCTGTGAGTCTCTGCCTATAGATCACCATCTCTGGACCTCTCTCCTATATCATCATCTGTGACCTCTGATACCAATCATCTCTGTGCCTCTTTCCAATAGATTATCATCTCTGAGACCTCTGGCTTATAGATCACATCCTGAGGACCTGTGGCCTATAAATCACTATAGGTCTGTGAGTCTCTGGCCTATGGATCACCATCTCTGTGAGTCTCTGGCCTATAGATCACCATCTCTGTGGGCCTCTTTCCTATAGGACCTCTGGCCTATGGATCACCATCTCTGAGGACCTCTGGCTTATAGATCATCATCTCTGTGGACCTCTTTCCTATAGATCACCATCTCTGTGAGCCTCCTTTCTATAGATCGCCATCTGTGTGGAAGGAGGCGAATGGGTCAGAGAGATACGATAACTGGTATTGTTTAATGGTCCTGAATAGGATGGTCAGGTGTTGACAGGTCAGCGTCTCGAATGTAAGAACATGATAGTTCACTTATTCCATGCAAATGTATTTTAAGTAAAAATATTTCTTTATATATGTGCATATATATTATATATGCAATACACACACACACACACACACACACACAACACACACACACACACACACACATATATGTAAATATATTTCTTTATATGCACACACACATACACAAACACACACACATGTATAAATGTATACACACATCAATGCACACTCGCTTTGTTCTGCAGAAAATAAAGGAAAAGCGAATAACTTCAAAGTGCAAGGAATATGATGTTACACCTCCAACATAATACACTTTTCTGATACAATTCTGATGTACATGTGATTCTGTCTTTCTGGTTATTAGATTGCGTTTATAGAGTTGTATATTTGTTTTATTTTCCTCATTTTAGCCTTATATTTCTTTCTTCCATCATCTCTGTCTGTTTTCTTTTACGTTTTCCTTTTCACCTTAAATCTTTAATTGTATAAATTCCCTAATTCTTTCAATTATCATTAATATTCAATTACTATTTTTTTCTCTCTTTTTCTAATCTTCTACTTTTTCTTTTCATCTACTGCCCATTCTTCCTATCTATCTTCTTCCCTTCGCCTTGTTCTATCTTCCTTAGTTCTCCTTACGTTTCTTCTCTCTTTTTCTTTTTTCTACTTTTCTTTTCATCTACTACCCATTCCTCCTAGCTCTCTTCTTCTTCTTCTACGTTTCTCTCATCCTTCTTAAAGAGGAATAACGTAGGATCTTAAGACGGACAGCAAGTGGATCTTTGACCGACACTCAGGTGGAGTTATGACAGATGCTTAGCCCGATGGAATCTCCTGTGGACGCTCTCAGAGAGATTGTCATTTTCTGTCTGTTTCTCTCTTTCTCTCTCTCTCTCTCTCTATTTATCTCTGTCTATCTTTCTCTATCTATCTATCTATCTCTATCTATCTCTATCTATCTATCTCCATCTCTCTTATCTCTCTGTATCTGTATCTGTATCTATATTTATATCTATATCTATATCTGTCTGTCTCTCTCTCTCTCTCTCTTCTCTCTCTGTCTCTGTCTCTCTGTCTCTCTCTCTCTCTCTCTCTCTTTGTCTCTTTCTCTGCCTCCCCTCCTCTCTCTCTCTCTCTCTCTCTCTCTCTCTCTCTCTCTCTCTCTCTCTCTCTCTCTCTCTCTCTCTCTCTCTCTCTCTCTCTCTCTCTAATTCTATATGTTTTCATGTCTATTTAATTCCCTTTTTCGCACTCGTAGCAACACACCGAAGCAAGTCATAACGACAAAATTAGAGGGAGAATTAGAAGAAAAAAAATAAAGAATTAACAATTAAGATGAAATATAATCATAAAAAACTATAACCATTCTATTCCATTCTTATCCAGTTTCATCGTTGCTAATTTTCTTTCTTAAAGAGGAAGACACACAAGAAGAAGGGAGAATTAGCAGAAAAAGAAACAATGAAAGAATTAACAATGAAGATGAAATATAATTAAAAAAAAAAAAAAAAAAAATATATAACCCTTACATTCCACTCTTATCCATAACTTTTTTCTGAAAAAAAGAAGTCATAGAAAATCAATAATGGAGATATAGTTCAGATACCAACGACAAAAAAAAAAGAAAAAAAAAAAATAATAAAA
Organism: Penaeus vannamei; assembly: GCF_003789085.1. Classification (NCBI taxonomy): domain Eukaryota; kingdom Metazoa; phylum Arthropoda; class Malacostraca; order Decapoda; family Penaeidae; genus Penaeus; species Penaeus vannamei. Next base: position 846,843 of record NW_020872804.1, on the reverse strand, counting down.
ATAAATAAAACATTCCTGCCAGCATACAGACGAACAAGAACATAAAATAAAAAAAAAAAAAACGAATAAATAATATATGAAAAATAAAAGATCCTGCCAGCATATTCCCAGACGAACAAGAAGAACATAAAATCTTTTATTAAGGACTTGGAAGTCTTCAGTGTCATCGGAGCGAGGTATATGGCCAATATCAAGCCGATTCCTGTATCCTCTCGCAACGTCTTGTAAGAAAGTATGCATTACCTGAGTTTACTTCGGAGGATCTTCTGTTTTATAAAGGGAAATTAATCGACTTTAAGATAGTATTTGAAGGGGGAGAGAGGGAAGAGGGAGGAAGAAGAGAAGAAAATGGTAGTCTATGGGGAAAGTAGAAAATAAAGGAGGGGGGACTAAGAAAAAAAAAAAAAAAAAAGCAAATACGGAAGAGAAAAAAGCTGAGAAACAGAACAAGAATACAGGGGCATAGCAATAATACAAAAGGTAATAAAGTGTTCACGCGAGGAGAGAGCTTAGCTTAATAAATGAAAGAGCGTTTGAATTAGAAATCAGACGAGTGTCACGTGTTCATTGATACATTTTTCCCAACATAAAATCTTTTTGATAAAGAGCCGTTGATTTCATGTATTTCTAAAATATTCGCTTTAATCCCAAAACCTTTGCCCAGATATACTTGAAATATTATTAAGTGGTTCATTAAGAATTAAGACTCAGGGAGAACCTTGAAGAAAAAAATGGCATAGTATGACCAACGCTTTGTCATAGAAAACGGAAGCTCGGGTGTTCTCAGTGCAAGATGGCGTTGCATAATTAAATTTGTTCTTCATTTATTCCAGAACTATGTGACTTCAGAGATGACATGTCAGGCAGATCAGTGTTTTTAAACTTTAACAATCAAAAGTACAATGTGAAAGCTTCCGTGTGATAACTATGTTCAACTAGAAGCACTCTGTGACCGCATATCTCTACCAAGGAAACAGTGTCACTTATATGATAAAAACACCTGAAAAATCACGTTAAGATCACCTCTTTCTCAAGTACACTGGTGACGTCAGTAAACATAATCTCCTTGACGGAAGTAATAACAGAAATGATGAAGTTATCCCTCGTGACAAGCCAACTAATGCAATCATTTAAACAATTCCTGGATCTGGATTATGACCCGGATTGATACAAAATTTAATGGCATCTAATTTAGATTATGACAACCCTCTGGTAGAAATTCAATTAAAATTTATTCATAACCTTTTTTGTGTTCTCCTGCTAACCAACAAACAGTGTAACTAAATAACCAACGTCACCAAAAATATAAAAAAGAAAACATTTATACTTCTTGCTCATATTTTGTTTTTGACGGAACTTTCAATCTGACATCTTGGTCTGTTTCGTAACCAAACCAAATATTTTAAAACTACCTCCACAGGAAGCTTGCTCCATTTTCATGACAATAGTAAAGCCGCCAAAAATAGCCAAATGAGAGAGCATGATGAAATTCTATTAATAATTGGCTTACTTTGTCGCCAATAGATAATGTTATAAACTAGATTAAACTTTAAGCGGTGAAATATACACGAAGTCGCTCTCACAATGATCACAATAATAGGTCAAACATTATAATGATAAACATGGTGATAGTAACGTTAATACTAATAGTGAGTGTTAGTCAGGACGATAATGATAAAGGATAATAATATCAATAGTGACGATACTGATAATACGGAAGATAGTAATGATATCGATAATACATTACTGTAATGATAAGAAAAACAAGAGAATTGATAGTTTTAATGATTACAATTACTGCTGCTGCTGCTACTAGCACTGCTATCACTTCAGTTACCATTTCTACCATTACCACTGATATTAATGTAATTTGCTTTGCTTATAGATTTTAAAAGAACATATAGTGGGCTTTTTCAATTCCCCAAATATCATTGGCTGTAAACAAACAAACAAACAAACAAACAAATAATAAATAAAATAAAGAAAATAAAAAATAAAAATAAATAAATAAATAAATGGAAATGAAAAATAAAACTGTACTTCAAAATCATTGTAAATTACTGTGATATTACAGTACAAAGGCCACGCATCAACGCCAGATTAAATGACTCTGTGTACCAGCTGATATATTAAACCAACATGCTTTTTAACTGTCACTCTGAATGTGTCAGTTGGGGATTTAGTTTAGTTTGGGTTTTGGTGCTATATCTATGCATTTTTTTAGTATAAACGATAAATGTTTACTTTTTATCTATTCACTCATCAATTTGCTTACTATTAGTATAAACGATAAATGTTTTTATTTATCTATTCACTCATCAATTTGCTTACTATTAGTATAAACGATAAATGTTTTTATTTATCTATTCACTCATCAATTTGCTTACTATCTATGTATATTCATATCTACAAGTCATTCTATTCAATCTGTCTATTTATCCACCTATTTATCTATCTATATTTCTCACAGTTTATTCTGATTTCCATCTTGAAAATCAAATTGATCGGTAATTTTATTGGGTCAGGTATCATGGCGGCACAGAAAAAATATTTATCAAAGAAAATTCCATAATTAGATTTAGTATAAAATATATCCATCGATTTGATGCTACCAAGCTTTAATTCAGGATATAAGTGAGTGAAAATAGATTTTGATGAATGGGATAATGAAGGTATATATATAATATGTCTTACTATCTCTCTGTCTATTAATTTATACACACACACGCACATACACACATACACGTATGCATGCATGTGTGTGTGTGTGTGTGTGTGTGTGTGTGTGTGTGTGTGTGTGTGTGTGTGTGTGTGTGTGTGTGTGTGTGTGTGTGTGTGTGTGTGTGTGTGTGTGTTGGTGTTTGTGTGGTGTGTGTTGTGTATACATATATATATATATATATATATATATATATTATATATATATATATATTATATTATTATATATATATATATGTATATATATTATATATGTATATATATATTTATATATTATATATATATATATATATTATATATATATATTATATATATTAATTATTATATAAACACGCAAACACATGCGTTTCAGGTACATGCATCTTTTTTACTATATATATTATCTGTTTTTATTTTCTAGAGCGATTGTGTCCCATGAAAATATTTTTGTTTGTTTTAATTGAATTTCTATCCGTAGAAATTAGAAATTGCTGTTGCCTTGTGATCTGCTTTACTGCTTTTTATATTTGTTTCAAATTTTCGTTTCTCGCTCTGTGTATGTCTTTTATTTTTTTATTTATTTATTTTTTTTTAGTGTCTCCTCTGACATTCTGTATTTGGACGCCTTTGTGTTTTCAGGTTTGGATTTGTGTTTGTACGAGCAGTCTCTTCTTCTCTCTCTCTCTCTTCTCTCTATCTTCTCTCTCTCTCATTCTCTCTCTCTCTCTCTCTCTCTACTCTCTCTCTCTCTCTCTCTCTCTCTCTCTCTCTCTCTCTCTCTCTTCTCTTCTCTCTTCTTTTTCTTCTTCTCTCTCTTCTCTTCTCCATCCTCCTCTTCTCTCTCTCCTCTCTCTTCTCTCTCTCTCTCTCTCTTTCTCTCTCTCTTCTCTTTCTCTATCTCTCTCTCTCTCTCTTCTCTCTCTCTCTCTCTCTCTCTCTCTCTCTCATCTCTCTCTCTTCTCTCTCTCTCTCTCTCTCTCTCTTATCCCTTCCCTTCTCTCTTTCCATCCCTTTCTCTCTCTCTCAATTTTCCCGCTTCCTATGTCTAACCTATCTATCTATGATTTTATGTTCTTCAAGGCAGGATTTCTGCATTTTATTTATTAGTGTGTCAAGTCTGATAATTAATTTTTATAGTAATAAATTAATAATAATTATTAATTAAACAATTAATAATTAATATAATTATGATGCAAACATATAGTAAAAAATATATAATAATTGTAATATTAGTTGATAATAAATGCGTTAACTAGAATTAAATCCCAGCATGGCCATACCAACCAGAAATCCAAATAATACAAAGACTATATAATATATTACAATAACAACAACAATACAAACCTAAATTTAAAGTTAAATTTATACTACAAAATACGAATTTAATTCAGAACAAGTTAAATTACAAACATGCACAATTATCAAGGAAATATACAAACCGTGAACCACGATACATAAAATCCAAACACAAACGGGGAGAACATAACAATCCCATCCAAAGCCGATTTCATGATTTGATCAACACCAAGAGAATCAAACACCTAATCATCTCATACAGCACTCAATATAACACCAAGCAAGACAAAACAGAAGAACAAAACAACAGCAACACCAACAGAACACACATAACATCCACCTATCAATACAACAAACCAATACACAACACATCAAATCAAAACCAAATATAGAGCCACATACACAATCTGAATCCACCACGCACCAAACAATCACACCATACAACCCAACCCACCAACCCACACCCACCATCACAACACAAACCACCCAACCACCCACACAAATACACATAGTGACAATAATATTTAACTGTAACCATTATAAATCATACTCAAACCACCACATACCACTAACCACACACTACACTAAACACACCAACACTACACACACTACACACACTAACCTAATCACATTAGACACAACTAACACACCACCACACAAGTCAGGAAAATTATCTAGTGAGGATAAAAGATAAGTATATATTAGTATATATTATAATAAAAAAAAATAATTAACTAGTCATATTATTCACTATATAGCTAAGGTATATATATATATTTATATACAATATTATATACGTAGTATATAGGTTACAACTCACTATAAGTAATCTTACCTATTTCTACTATTTCTCTGATAATGTGCATATTTCAAGAATTAGAATATATAGAAATCTTCTCTTACTTCAATCAGTGTGTTTACTTCTTGGATTAATGATGGAGTTTGAATGAAATAGCACAATGGCTGGGTAGGGAGATAAGGGCAAGGAAAGGAAGAAAGAGAAGAAAAGAAGGTGAGAGATGGAGGGAGATATGAGATATATATAGTTTTATACTATATTAGGTAGGTTAGTATAAGGATGAGTAGAGTAAGATAGTAGAGAGAAGAGAGATTAATGAAGATATGAATAGAGATGGAATGATAGATATATGAATATATAATGAAATAGGGTTAAATATAGAACGAAGAGAGAGAGAAGGAGAGATGAGATGAAGAGAGGAAGAAAGACAGGGGAGAAGAGAGCGTGAAGGAGAGGAGAAAGGGAGATGAGGGAGAGAGTAGAGAGAGGGAAAGAAGAAAGAAAGAGAGCGAAGATAGAAGGTATAGAGTAAGATGAGAGAAGAAGATGATGATGAAGATATGGATGATTAATATGATGAGAAAGAAAAGAGAATAAGGATAAGGTACTAATAATATGATCAGCAGTAGGAGAGTATGAAGAGAGACGAGAGATATGAGAACATAGAGCAGAGTAGAAGAGAGAGAGAGAGAGAAAAGGAGACAAGAATAAGAAAGTTTAATACGAATAGAGGAAGATGTTCAAGATATATTAATAGTGAAGTAATAGATAAGATGAGATAAGCGATGAGAATAAAATAAAGAAAGACTAAAGGATCGAAAATGTAGGAAAATAATAAAAGACAATAAAAACAGTAAGTAAAGTAAGTATATGAGAAACGGGAAAAAAAAACGAAAAAAATGAAAATAAAGAGTAGAGAATAGAAAGAGTAGAATAAAAATATAGTATAATGATATGATATGAAATGGTAGCTTTGGAGATCCCGAGAATTGTAGTAAGAATAATGACTTTTTATCCGTCAGCAAGAGGCATGGGATATTGAAATATATTTAGAACGCAAAGAACGTTCATTATTCTCGAGATGTTGCAGATACGACGGTGGACATATCAAGACAGAGGGTGGGGATGTGGGGGAGGTGAGGGCTTGGCAGAAAGGAGGGAGAGGGAGATGGGTAGAGGAGAGCGGGGGAGGGAGGGGGAGGTAGATAGAGACTGGGGGGAAGAGAGGAGATGGAGTGAGTGCGGGGGTTGGGGGTGTTGGGAGGGGGGTGGAGAGGATTTGGGTGGAGAGTGGGGGGAGGGGGGGGGAAGGTTGGGCAGAGAGTGGGGGGATATAGAGGAGAAGGGCGGGGGGAGGTGAGAGGGAGTTAGTTGGGGAGCTGGGAAGGAAAGAGAAGATGGGTGGAGAGTGTGGGGGAAGGGGTTTGGGGTTGGCCAGAGAGTGGGGATATCCCAAGGGGGGATGGGAGTAGGGAGGGGGACTTTCAGGACTGCAATGCTGGAGGTGCGGCTGCAGAAACGAATTTTCATTGAGATAATGCTGAGGAAAAGACACGAACATGATAATGCTTGTGATGTTTACTAAGATGATAATATTCTAATATCTAAAATGATGAGGGTGTGAATGCTAATGAAATAATCGTAATGAAAAAAAGTAATACTAATAGTAACAGAAACAACAATAATATTGATAAGGATAATGATACTAATAGCAATAATAATAGCAATGGTAATGTAATTAAAATATCAGTAGTAGTTGTGATAGTAATGGTACCATTAAAACTGTCTATTTTCTATAAAAATATTGCTATCATCATTATTAGTTATGATAATAGCAATAACAATAGTAAATAAAATAATATGAGAAATAATCATAATAACAGTGATAGTGATAATAACGATAAAGATAATGATAATAGTGGTAAAGAATGACCTCATTAATTCTATCCCCATTATCAAAACTGGAATCACGCGTAAAGTCCTTCAAAACAACACTCATAAGCAAGTGCAAAGCAAGACAACGATGATCTCCGTTGCATCCTCATATCTCCTTTGCATAATGTGGCAAACGGCGCTTTTAAACAACGTTGGAAAAAAGTGTACTGCACTTAATAGATGCTTCTGCCTGTACTCAGTCCCAACCAATAAATAAGCGGAGCGCCGGTACACGTTTGGAATTCGCATGTAAGTAAACTTTTAGGATTTTTTTACTTTTGAGTTTTAATTCCTGGAAGCACATATATAAGGAATTGCAATATAAAAGCGCAGAAGTATACATACGCA
>NW_020872804.1:832268-834768 GCF_003789085.1 Penaeus vannamei | reverse complement strand
GTGTGTGTGTGTGTGTGTTAGTGTGTGTGTGTGTGTGTGTTTAGGTGTGTGTGTGTGTGTGTGTGTGTTGTGTGTGTGTGTGTGTGTGTGTTGTGTGTGTGTTGTGTGTGTTGTGCGTGTGTGTGTTGTGCGTGTGTTGTGTGTTGTGTGTTGTGTGTGTGTGTGTGTTGTGTGTGTGTGTGTGTGTGTGTGTGTGTGTGTGTGTGTGTGTGTGTGTGTGTGTGTGTTTGTACGTGTGTGTGTGTGTTTTGTTTGTACGTGCGTTGTGTGTGTGGTGGTTGTTTGGTGTGTGTGTGTGTGTGATGTGTGTGCGTTGTGTGTGTTTGTACGTGTGTGTGTGGTGTTGTATGTGTGTGTTGTGTGTGTGTGTGTGTGTGTGTGTTGTGATGTGTGTGTGTGTGTGGGTGTGTGTGTATGTGTGTGTGTTTGCATGTGTGTATGTGTGTGTGTGCGTGTGTGTGTGTGTGTGTGTCAGCGAGGGAGTGACAAAGAGAACAACAAAGCTGATTCGAAACAGCATTGTTTAGACGAGTACAGCGAATTCTGCCAACGCATCAGCTTTAAGGGAACCCATATGGTTAGATATGTATTACTGAATGAATTCTGACATTGAAATTGAACAACAGGAGACCTCAGCTGTGACCCACAATTGAAGTCAGACGGAGGCTTGGCAACCTTTTGTTCTTCTCTCTCTTCTTGTCTGTGACTATTTCTTTGTCTGTATTTTCTTTTTATCTATTTATTCTTTTGACTGTCTCTTTAACTCTCCCTCTTTAACCCACGCTAAGTCTGCTGTTTGTTGCTTTCGCTGTTTCTGTTTCTTTCTGTTTTGCCTTCTTTTTCGCTCTCGATTTTTCTCTCGTTTCCCTTTCTCTCTCTTCATCTGTTTCTTTATGTTTGCTTGTTTATTTGTCTGCTTTTCTGTTTGTCTCTATCTATCTATCTACTTTTTTTCTTTCCCTCTTTTCCAGTCTCAAATTTTCTTGCTTAACTCTCTCTCTCTCGGTCTCTCTTTCCCCCCCTCTCTATATTTCTGAATCTCTCTCTCTCTCTCTCTCTCTCTCTCTCTCTCTCTCTCTCTCTCTCTCTCTCTCTCTCTCTCTCTCTCTCTCTCTCTCTCTCTCTCTCTTTCCCTCTTTTCCAGTCTCAAATTTTCTTGCTTAACTCTCTCTCTCGGTCTCTCTTTTTTCTCCCCCTTTCTATATTTCTGAATTTCCCTCTCTCTCTCTCTCTCTCTCTCTCTCTCTCTCTCTCTCTCTCTCTCTCTCTCTCTCTCTCTCTCTCTCTCTCTCTCTCTTTCTCTCTCTCCCCAACAATTATATCCTTCGCATGAGAAAGTACAACTTGAAAAGAGTTAAAAAAAAAAAAAAAAAAAAAAAAAAAAACAGAAGCACACGGCGCTTAGACTGCAGTTGTGAGTTTTACATCAAATTACATTTAAAGCAAAATTGTTTTAGCCTGAACCGTTACGTCACAGCTGTGGATTCTCACACTTGGGAGTATATTTCTAACCACTACAAAAATTTTCTTTTTCGGCTCCAGTTGGAGATATTACTAGCATTAAAGACATTTCGTTCTCCATTAAAGTGCAGATGTCACATTTGTTTCGTGTGGAGGGAATTAAAGAAAGGAAAAGAAGAGAGAGAAGAAGGAAGGAGGATGAGAAGTGGAATAAAAGGAAAAAGGAAAAAGGAAAAACATAGACACACTCGAATATGTGTATGTGTTTTAGCAGGAGGTTACAGCCGATATATGAGCTGCTTGTGTGCTAGAATGCTGAATTAATAAATAAAATAATTAATAACGAATTATCCTCTATTGTATATTATTCATCTACAGTTAAGTACGTATTTATGGCTACTGCAAATCATTCATTTTTTCCTTCTGAAAAAAAACTCATTCTCATTTAAGATATTTTGATGGATAACGCCGTTTCCTCTCACACTCGGTTGTCTCGTATTAATGAAAATTCTAAACGCGGTGGTGGTGAATGTCGCGGAAAAAGCCTTCGGTATTTCTGCGATGGGACATTCATAGACGTTAAAAAAAGATGAAGGGTTGTGTGGTGTGTGTGTGTGTATACATCTATCTATCTATCTATCTAATATCTATCTATCTATCTATCTATCTATATATATATATATATATATATATATATATATATATATATATATATATATATATGTACACACACACCACATTATATATATATATATATATATATACAACGATATACTTGGAGAGATGCAGGAAGCATAAGGTGCTCTCTCTCCCTCTCCCTTTGAAGCTGTTTTGGCATCCGAATTCCACACTAGTGTACTACACAATACAACACTGTATTCGGAACACCGAAATTAAATACTGGACCATTCCTGGTTGGCGGGTTCACGACGATTCGGAAACCAGGGTAAACTAAGCTGAACGAACTTTTATTGTGGGTGTGTGTTGTCTGGATATTTGTCTGCCATGTGTGTGTGTGTTTGTGTGTATTATATATATA
>NW_020872804.1:824768-827268 GCF_003789085.1 Penaeus vannamei | reverse complement strand
AGAGAGAGAGAGAGAGAGAGAGAGAGAGAGAGAGAAGAGAGAGAGAGAGAGGAGAGAGAGAGAGAGACGAGAGAGAGAGAGAGAGAGAGAGAGAGAGAGAGAGAGAGAGAGAGAGAGAGAGAGAGAGAGAGAGAGAGAGAGAAGAGAGAGAGAGGGAGGAGAGAGAGAGAGAGAGAGAGAGAGAGAAGAGAGAGAGAGAGAGAGAGAGAGAGAGAGAGAGAGAGAAGAGAGAGAGAAGAGAAGAGAGAGAGAGAGACAGAAGAAGAGAGAGAGAGAGAGAGAGAGAGAGAGAGAGAGAAGAGAGAGCGAGAGAGGAGAGAGAGAGAGAGAGAGAGAGAAAGAGAGAGAGAGAGAGAGAGAGAGAGTAGAGAGAGAGAGATAGAGAATAAGGAGTTCAAACACCATACCATCATTCCCTTTAACGATATACACCACCACACAACATCAATCTCTACACCAAAACTACTGAAACAAACCGACACCACACACGGCCCCTTCTTCACCACACTCGACACCACAACCATCAATACCACCTTCCCATAACTGAAATACACCACAACCACCACAAAGAATTCTACCACTGATCCTATCCCCTTTACAAACCATGTTTAGCCACAAAGAACAAACTCTTATCACACAGACCGAACACCAGCTTAATGCATTAGGACTAACCGTGTCATTGGGCGTAATAATACGAACCGCGGGCGTGCGAGGGCGTAACCGAGAAGGAGAGAGAAGAGGCCTATTGTGCTCGCTTCCATAGGTCTAAAAGTCTGGTCACGTTTATCCTGCTGTATGCGGGTTCTATGGGTCGCTGCAGAGGTTTACAGGAGGGAGTGGGAGGGGGAGAGGGATGGGAGGGAGTGGGAAAGGGGGGGGGGAGGGGAGAAGAAAAGGGGGGGAGGGAGAGTGAAAGAAGGGAGGGAAAGGGGGGAGGAGGAGGAGGGAGGGTGAAAAGGAGGAGGTAGAGTGAAAAGATGGAAGGAAGAAAGGAGGAGGGGGAGGGTGAAAAAGAGGAAGGGAGAGAGAAGAGGGAGGGTGGATAAAAAAGGGAGGAAGAGGGTGAAAAGAAAGCGAAGAGAGTGGGAGGAAGAAGAAAGGGATGGAGGGTAAAAGAGAGGAGGGAGGAGAAGAAAGAGAGTAAGGAAAGGAGGGTAGAAGCGAGGAGGGGGAGAGGGAAAAGGGGGTAAGGGAGAGAAAAAAGGTGAAAGGGAAGGAAGCAGAAGGGAAAGAGAATGAGAGAGAGGCAGGCCGGTGAGGGAGGGAAGGAAAGACAGAAGGAGGAAGGGAGGGGGATGAGAGGAGGGATGGAAAGATGTGTAAGGGATCAACGAAGGAAAGGAGAGAGAGGAAGGGAAGGAAGGAAGGAGAAAGAGAAAGACAAAGAGGGCAAGAGAGAGCGAGAGAGAGAGAGAGAGAGGAGAAGAGAAGAGAGAGAGAGAGAAGAGAGAGAGAGAGAGAGAGAGAGAGAGAGAGAGAGAGAGAGAGAGAGAGAGAGAGAGAGAGAGAGAGAGAGAGAGAGAGAGAGAGAGAGGAGAGAGCGAAAGCGAGGCGAGAGAGAGAGAAGAGAGAGAGAGAGAGAGAGAGAGAGAGAGAGAGAGAGAGAGAGAAACAGAGACAGAGAAGAAAGAGAAGAGAGAAGAGAGAGAGAGAGAGAGAGAGAGAGAAGTGAAACACGAACAGAAAAAAAATGGAAAAGCGTGCGCCTTTATTCCAAACTGCTGCCTCAACATTTTTGAATTTTTTGAAAAAAAAAAATCCTTTGCAAGAGGGATTAAAGTTTAGCCACAAAAATCCACACAATATAAAGTCTACGTTTTCCAAATTCTTATTTCAGTAACATTTTGCTTTTTACAAATTGTACTTCGTAAACACATATAGGACACACACTCGAACATACACAGAGAATCACATCTATATATGTTTATATATATATAAATACGCACACACACACACACAATATATATATAACATTACTAGAAGAAACCTTTTCACAGTATTGTCTACTCCTCGAGTATTAAGTATAATTTGCATTGTTAATAAACATCTTTGTTTTGTAAATGTTATATTGTTCTTTGTACCGTAATACCGTAATAAATTATGCATGGTATTACGGTTTAGTAAACATTTTTTTTTTTTAGTGAACATTTTCCGTTTTTTAGTACGTGTATTATCTTGTATTGTTTTGAACTTACATGTATTCTTATATTAATGTTTGGTGCAGTCTCTGTGAGTATATAATATTACTTTCTTTTTCTATTTATTCCCTTTCGACTGATGACTTACTGCCATTATCTTTTATTACGGCCGTTTTCATCAATGTGTTTTTTTTAATAGGGATTATTATCGTTCTCGTCAAACAGCATATTTACTAAATATGAAAAATATGTTTCGTATGACTATCTTTGTTGATATTTTATTACGTTTGGAAGGTGATAATAAGCTTCCTTTTTTTTTTTTTTTTTTTTTTTTTTGGCTTAAGGAAATATTATACTGCTGA
>NW_020872804.1:805213-817713 GCF_003789085.1 Penaeus vannamei | reverse complement strand
TGGGTTCGAATATATCCTCTTTCTCTTCCTTCTGAGAGTGGATATACAGTATACCGTCTACCGTCTTCCCACGGGCTTCTTACAGAGAGTTCCAATGTTCCACTGCGTGAATGTGCTGCGTGCGGAACATATTTATATCTATAATATTTATCTATTTTTGGATCCAGATGCGCTACCTTTCTTCGGTCTTCGTCTACGTTCTCGGTAGTGGCAGAATGGTATTGCAAGGTTGCGTGGAATGTTTTGTTCCCTCGGGGCTCGGCAGACGTAGAATCTCAGTTTCTCAGTCACTTTCGTATGGATTTTTCTGCAGTGTTTCGTTCAGGCTGTCTGGTACTTGGCTTATATGGATTTAATTGCGATGATTAGAGTCATCTACCTTATCAAACCTGTTTCATCAATACAAGAATGTACCTTATCAAACCTGTTTCATCAGTACAAGAATGTTTTTTATTGTAATTATTAGTGTAAGCGTCTTCAGTTCACAGGCTATGCGCGTGTGCAGCTCGGTTAGAACATCTTAAAAAAGGTTTAACATATCTTAAACTTGGCTTCAGCTAAGGCTTTTTAAATGCTACGAAAAAAAGTCTTCAGTTCGCATCCCAGGAAATCAATGCACAAGCAAAATCCTTTTTTATGTCACTCACTATTCACCTCGAAACCGGAGGCAGTTTAAATGTTTTTAGCAAGAACAGCAGACAGGGGAGGAATAAGACAAGAAATGAGAGAGGGGTAAGAGAAATAGAAGAAGGAGAAGGAGGAGGAGGAACAAGAGGGAGGAGGAAGAGGAATAGAAGAAGGAGGAGGAAGAGAAACAGAAGAGGGAGGAGGAGAGGAAAAAGAGGGAGGAGAAGGTGTGGTGAAGGTGGAGGAAAGGGGATGGACAAGGAGAAGGAGGAAGAGGAGGAGAAGAAGAAGAAGAAAAAGTGGAGATGGAGGTGAAGATGAAAGTAGTGAAAGAGAGAGGAGGAGAAGAGGAGGAGGAGAAGAAAAAGAAGAAAAAGTGGAGGTGGAGTTGAAGATGAAAGTAGTGGAGGAGGGAAGGAGAAGGAGAAGGAGGAAGAGAAAAAGAAGGTGAAGGAGGATGATAGCAATAATAATGATAATGATAATAATAAAAAGGAAGAGGAATGAGAAGGGAGAAGGAAAGACGAGAAGGAAAGGAAGAGGGAGATTGCGACTCGAATGCTTCAAGGAGACCTGTTCCTTCTGCAGTTGGCTTGGTTGCACACAGATGCAAATGTTGATTTTTTTTCCATTTACCCTTATTTCCTATGTCCTGATATTCTCTGTTGTTAACTTTTTGGCACTCTCTCTCTCTCTCTCTCTCTCTCTCTCTCTCTCTCTCTCTCTCTCTCTCTCTCTCTCTATCTATCACATATCTATTCTCTACATCTATGTAGATAAGTATATAGATATATATAATATATATATATATATATATTATATATATATATATATGAGAGAGAGAGAGAGAGAGAGAGAGAGAGAGAGAGAGATGAAAGGAAGAGAGGATCAAAACACATAAAACATAGAAACAGAAGAGAGAGTAGAGATAGAGATAGATAGAGTACACACACACACACACACACACACACACACACACACACACACACACACACACACACACACACACACACACACACACACAACACACGTACATATACCGTACCACACACATCACATATGCAAAAAACAAATCCAAAACTATTATCACGATCCTTGGACTTCCCTCCTTCGCCATCTGAACCGCACCCGACTACCAATTCTCTCCCTGCTGTAATCGAGCTTAGACTGGGTCACGGTCAACAGGTCACACGAGAGGTCAGATGAGCGGGGTATTGGAGGCCACGTCATTCGGCAGAGACAATAGCAACGCAAACAATAGAGCGATCACTCACTCGCATGATCAATAGCAGCTGTTCCATGGGCCGGCTAGCTGTACCAAGCTGGCGACGTTGTATCGGCCTCGAATACATGGGCAAACGGTTCCGAAACGCGTTCACATAGAGATGGGACAATATCTGCGGTTGTATGGTCGCATATCACTAGCAGTGGAGACTGACAAGGGGAACATAGAGTGAGTGAGTCATAAAGCGAGAGAGAGAGAGAGAGAGAGAGAGAGAGAGAGAGAGAGAGAGAGAGAGAGAGAGAGAGAGAGAGAGAGAGAGAGAGAGAGAGAGAGAGAGAGAGAGAGAGAGAGAGAGAGAGAGAGAGAGAGAGAGAGCAGAGAGAGAGAGAGAGAGAGAGAGAGAGAGAGAGAGAGAGAGAGAGAGAGAGAGAGAGAGAGAGAGAGAGAGAGAGAGAGAGAGAGAGAGAGAGAGAGAGAGAGAGAGAGAGATTTTGAAACAGCTTTAGTTAAGCTATGTTAATTCACTTTAGATTAGATACGTACTCTTCACCCTGGCCTGGATGAATCACGTCAAAGTTAGACAACTTTCTTTAATGATGAACCAGTAGTATAGAGGACTATATTACCTTTCAATAGATTCGCTGAACTCAACAAAGGTAATTATTCTTCTTATCTCCCTATATAGAACACTGGACATTTGGCTTCCTTTTTTTTTTGACTTTCGACCCTTACCGAGCCAGGGAGGAGACTTTTTTTTTGACTTTTGACCCGCCCTTCACACCCTTACCGAGCCAGGGAGGAGACCAATCCCAGCCTTTTCTCGCCTTCTCCCTGACCGAGTGACTCACGGGTCTCCGAGCTTGACCATTCACTTCACCCCCGCAACCCATAAGCATAGTTAATGACTGTCCTCATCTCTATCATTGGTTTTCTTGTCCACTGCTTGTTGCAACAGGAACAACGAAGGGAAGGGCAAGAAAACACACGAATATGCATATTCGTGTGTTTTCTTGAACGACGAAGGAAGGGCAAGAAAACACACGAATATGCATATTCGTGTGTTTTCTTGCCCTTCCCTTCGTTGTTCCTGTTCCATTCTGTTCACCATGAATTCCGCCACTGCTTGTTCTACGGAGGAGGAGGAGGAGGAGGAATAAAGAGAAACTGGATATCTTGTGTATTGTTAAAAGAGGTACTAAAAACAATATGGAGGTGAGAGGGCAGGTTATAACTTTCATTTGAGAGATACAAAACAAACAGACAGAAAAGGATTAGGATGATCAGTCAGATTACCTTTTTCTGTTGAATTTTGTCTACATAGATATTTAAGATTTACTAAAGGAGATTATATTAATACACATGTTCTTGGACATAGAAGGGCAGCGAGCTTAAGGTGATATATACGCTTTTATTTTTTTATTCAAACATTGGACATTATTTTCCATATTTTTACCTCCATTCACGCAGAATCACAAATCAGTATCTAGCAGCGTTTCTCTGTACTGAAATCTCTCTCTCTCTCTCTCTCTCTCTCTCTCTCTCTCTCTCTCTCTCTCTCTCTCTCTCTCTCTTCTCCTTCCCCCTTCCACCCCCCCTCTCTCTCTTCTCTCCTCCCCCCACCCCCTCTCTCTCTCTCTCTCTCTCTTCTCTTCTCTCTCCTCTCCCTCTCTCCCTCTCTTCCTCTCGCCCCCCCCCCTCTTCTCTCCTCTCCTCTCCATCCTCTCTCTCTCTCCCCCCACCCCCATCTCTCCCTCCCTCTCTCTTCCTCCTCCCCCTCTCCCCCTCTTCCTCCTCCCCCCAATCCCCACTCTTCCTTCCCCACCTCCCCTCCCTTCTCTCCTTTCCTTCCCTCCCCCTCCCACCCCTCTCTCTCTCCCTCCCCCCCCTCTCTCTCTTCCTCCTCCCTCTCTCTCTCTCTCTTCTTCCTCCCCCTCCCTCCCCCCTCCCTCTTCCTCCCTCCGCCCTCTCTTCTCTCTCTCCCCCCTCTCTCCCTCTCCAGCTTACTCTCAATCCCTCGTCCGCCCATTTGCAAAACCTATACAACACAAAAAGGGCAAGAAGAGCTTTTCCCTCAAAATACCTATAAACTCCTTTCAAAAACCTGGATTTCTTAGTTCCACGGTTTAGCTCCATGGATTTCCTGCGCTCTAGTCCAGGAAGCCAAAGTATCGTGAATGTAAAATCCTTGTTATTATAGTTATTTAAGTAAAATCAGAGGATTCACAATATTGCGTGTGTTGGAGGGATAGGAAGGGGCGTGGCATGAGGATATGCACACACTCTTTAATGTGTATGTGGAGATGAATCGTATTCGTGTTGACAAATGTAGAAAAGGTATGAATGTGAACGAATATGTTCACAATACATGCATTTTACCGGTTTCGGATATACATCTTCGTCAGAAATGATATATTCCACAATACAAAGAGATGTATTACCGGTTTTCGGATATATCTTCGTCAGAAATGATATATTTACAAGAGATGTATTTTACCGGTTTCGGATATATCTTTCGTCAGAAATTATATATTCACAATACAGAGATGTATTTTACCGGTTTTGGATATATCCGTCAGAAGAATATTTTCACAATACAAGAGAGTATTTTACCGGCTTCGAATATATTTTCGTAGAAATAATATCTTCACAATTCAAGAGATGTATTTTACCGGTTTCGGATATATCTTCGTCAGAAATGATATATTCACAATACAAGAGATGTATTTTACGGTTTCGGATATATCTTCGTCAGAAATAATATCTTCACAATACAAGAGATGTATTTTACCGGTTTCGGATATATCTTCGTCAGAAATGATATATTCACAGATATATCTCGTCAGAATATATTCACAATACAAGAGATGTATTTACCGGGTTTCGGATATATCTTCGTCAGAAATGATATATTCACAATACAGAGATGTATTTTACCGGTTTCGGATATACATTCACAATACAAGAGATGTATTTTACCGGTTTCGGATATATCTTCGTCAGAAATGATATATTCACAATACAAGAGATGTATTTGACCGGTTTCGGATATATCTTCGTCAGAAATATATCTTCACAATACAAGAGATGTATTTGACCGGTTTCGGATACATCTTCGTCAGAAATAATTATTCACAATACAAGAGATGTATTTGACCGGTTTCGGATATATCTTCGTCAGAAATAGATATATTCACAATACAAGAGATGTGTTTTACCGGTTTCAGATATATCTTCGTCAGAAATAATACCACAATACAAGAGATGTATTTTACCGGCTTCGAATATATTTTCGTCAGAAATGATATCTTCACAGTACAAGAGATGTATTTGACCGGTTTCGGATATATATTCGTCAGAAATAATATTTTCACAATACAAGAGATGTGTTTTACCGGTTTCAGATATATCTTCGTCAGAAATAATATCACAATTCAAGAGATGTATTTTACCGGTTTCGGATATATCTTCGTCAGAAATAATACCACAATACATGGGATGTATTTTACCGGCTTCGAATGTATTTTATATATATATATATACATGTATTTCTGACGGAGATATATTCGAAGCCGGTAAGTACATCATTCGTATTGTTAAGATTTCGTTGTCAATCATACTTTTTTTTTTTTACATATATGTAGATATTTCAATTTCCTTTGTTACGGATACTAAGCCTCTTATCTCAACGTTTCATTATATTGTTCTCATTTTTTGTATGTTGACCTTCCTGCTTTTGTACCTGTTATCAAACGTATAACAATATTTAATAAAAATATAACAATGATAATAATCATAGTGATAATAACAATAATGAAAATGGCAATGCTAATGATATTATGATAGGAATAGCAATAATAATAATAATGATAACAATAATGATAATAATGATAATGATATTGATAATACTTATTATCATTATTGTTATCAATAATAATGGTATTGATAATACTTATCATCATGATTATTATTAATAACAATTTGATAATACTTATCCTTATTATTATAAGGAATAATATATATATATAATATATATATAATATATATATATATATATATATATATATATATATATATATATATAATATATATATATATATATATATATATATTATATATATATATATATATATATATATATATATATATATATATATATATATATATATATATATATATATATATATATATATATGTATTATACATATATATATAGGAGTTAAAGGGGCCAAGAGGAGGCAAGGAAGAGAGAGGAAGACAAATGTATAGAAAAAGATATAGATAGATAGAGTAAGTTTGTGTGTGTGTGTGGAGAGAAGAAGGAATAGAAAAAATATAAAATATAAAAAGGGGAAAATAAAAAAATAATACACAAAGAGGGAAAAAGACAACAAAAGAAAACAGAGAGAGGAGAGAGAGAAAAAAAAGAAAACAAAAAGAGGGAAAAAAAAAAAAGAGATAAAGAAAACGAAAAAAGAACAACAAAAAATACAACAAAAAGAGAGAAAGAGAGAGAGAGAGAGAAAAAAAAGAGGAAAAAACAGCAAATGCTCTCGCCACCCCTCCCCCCCCCTCCTCTCCATCCAACCCCCCACCTCTCCTCCACCTGCAATGGAGAAAGCAAGTCAAATTACCGAGGCCATAAAATCGTTCCTTCATTACGTGTGTCTTTGTTGGGCAAGCTTTTATGGGTCTCCGCTCCCCCCCCCCACCCCTCCCCCCCACCATCCCCCCCCCCCACCCTGGTTTACCCCTCTGACAGCATTCCCTAAAAGGACTTTAAACTTTTATGGGTTTGCGCTCCCCTACCCTGTCTCCCCCTCTCCCCCCCCCACCCCCGGTTTAACCCCACCCCTGGCAGCATTCCTTGGAGGACTTTAAATCTTTTTAGGGTCTATGGTTCACCAATTTTATTTATTTTTTCTTTTTTTCTTTTTTCGAAAGGGAGACAAAATTTCTTTTGGGTCGGCAGCTTCTTACTCTGGGTCTACTTTTATTTTTTTTATTTTTTTATTTTTCTTCTTTTCGAAAGGAAGACGAATTTCTTTTGGGTCTACGGTTCCTCATTCCTCTTTTTATTTTTTTTTTTCTTTTTTCTTCTTTTCGAAAGGAAACAATTCTTTGGGTCGGAGGTTCCCTATTTCGTCTTTATTTATTTTTTTTCTTTTTCCTCTTTTTCTTTTTGAATCGGCAGTTTCTTACTCTTCCCCTTCTTCTGCCTCTCCTATTCCCCGTTCTTAATCCATTGCCTTTTGCTCTGGGTCTACGTTTCCCCATTCCATTATTTATGTTTTTTTTTTCCCTTTATTTCGAAAGGAAGACAAAATTTCTTTTTGGGTCGGCAGCTTCTTACTCTGGGTCTACGGTTTCTTATTCCTTTTTTATTTATTCATATTTTTCTTTCTTCCTTTTCTTTCGAAGGAAGACATATTTCTTTGGGTCGGCATCCTTTATTTAGGTTCTTATTCCTCTTTATTTATTTTTTTTTCTTTTTCTTCTTTTTCGAAGTAGACTTGGGTTTACGACTTACGAAAGAAGAAAATTTCTTTGGGTCTACGGTTCTCAGTCCTCTTTAATTTTATTTCCTTTTCGAAAGGAGTTCGGCAGTTCATTCTCTTCCCCTTCTTCTGCCTCTCCTATTCCCCATTCTTAATCCGTTGCTTCTTACTCTGGGTCTACGGTTCCCCATTCCTTTTAATTGATTCATTTTTCCCCTTTTCCTCTTTTTGAAAGGAATTCAAAATTTCCTTTGGGTTTGGCAGCTTTTACTCTTCCCCTTCTTCTGCCTCTCCTATTCCCCGTTCTTAATCCGTTGCTTTATTTCCAAACACATCCTGCACTTTTAGATTTCTCTGAAGGACTTTCTTCTCCTTCTCTTCTTCTCTTTCTTCTCCTTCTTCCTCTAACTTATCTATCTGTGTCTCAGCTTTTCTGTTTGTTTATCTGTCTGTCTGTCTCTGTCTCGGTCTTTCTGTCTCTCTCTATGACTCTCATTCTCTCTGTCTCTGTCTGTCTGTCTGTCTCGGTTTTTATCTCTCTCTCTATGACTCACTCTCTCTGTGTCTGCCTCTGTCTGTCTGTCTGTCTCTCTCTCTCTCTCTCTCTCTCTCTCTCTCTCTCTCTCTCTCTCTTCTCTCTCTCTCTCTCTCTCTCTCTCTCTCCTCTCTCTCTCTCTCTCTTTTACTTGCCCTCAATCTCAATCTGAGCTTAGTGTAAGTGGGAATGGGAGAAAAACATCGGTAAGTTTAAATTATTTCCATGAATGTAGTGTATCATTACTCTGTCCACCAGATTTATCTTTTCTTTAAAAAACAGTTAGCGTGAGCGAGAGAGAGGCATGTGTGTGTGTGTGTTTTGTGTGTGTGTGTGTGTGTGTGGTGGTGTGTGTTTGTGTTGTGTTTGTTTGTGTTGTGGTGTGTTTGTGTGTGTGTGTGTGTGTGTGTGTGTGTGTGTGTGTGTGGTGTGTGTGTGTGTGTGTGCTGTGTGGTGTGTGTGTGTGTGTGTGTGTGTGTGTGTATGTGTGTGTGTGTGTGTGTGTGTGTGTGAAGAGAGAGAGAGAGAGAGAGGAGAGGAGACACACAGAGAAGAGAAATGNCATATATATTAAATTAACTATATTATAATACTATATATATATATAATATATTATAATACAATTACTAATATAATATATATATATATATATATATATCATATATAATAATATATATATATCTAAATATATATCTAATATAATACATTATACATACACCTTCACTCTTCCCTTCTCTCTTACTCCCTCCCTTTCCTACCCGCAGCTTCCCCTCTTCCCTCCCCCTCTCATTCTCTGATTCCTTCACCCTCTACTTCGTCAGAAATGATTTCCAGAGAGGCTTTCCTCGTTTTAAATAATAAATAGATTAGTTCCTCTTCCTTGGCAGCGAGTTTTAGCTTTCACAACCAGACCAAGGAGAGAAAATAAAACGGAAAATCTCACATTCTTACGTTAATGGGGTAACCTGTATGTGCGAATGTACACACACGCCTGTGTGCTATGTATGTGTCTGTGTCGTGTGTGTGTATGTGTATGGTGTGTGTGTGTGTGTGTTGTGTGTGTTGTGGTGTTGTGTGTGTGTGTGTGTGTTGTGTGTGTGTGTGTGTGTGTGTGTGTGTGTGTGTGTGTGGTCAAGTGGGTTGTAAGTGTGGAGAGAAGGATGGAGAGTTTGTACAATAGATCAGAGGAGGAGGAGAGCAGAGAAAACGAGAGAGAAGCAGAGAGAGAGAGAGTGAGAGGAAGTCGCAGGAGAGAGAGGGTGAGAGGGAGGGGAAGGGAGAGGGAGAGGGAGAGGGAGAGGGGAGGGGAGAGGAGAGGGAAGAGGAGAGGAGAGGGAGAGGGACTGGTGAGAGAGAGAGAGATGGTGAGAGAGAGGAGAGCAAAGGAGATAGAGATGAGATTTGAACGGCAGATAAAGAGAGAGAGAGAGAGGAGAGAGAGAGAGAGAGAGAGAGATGAGAGGAAGAGTAGAGTGAGAAAGAGAGTATGAGAGAGAGAGAGAGAAGAATGAGAAGAGAGAGAGGAGAAGAGAGGAAGAGAGCGAGAGAGAGTGAAGAGAGAGAGAGTGAGATGTAGAGAGATGAGTGAGAGAGAAGAGAAAAGTAAGAGAGAGGGGGAAAGAGAAGAGAGAGAGAAGCAGGAGAGAGAGGAGAGAGAGAGAGAGAGAGGAGAAGGGAGAAGAGATGAAGAGACGAGAGAGAGAGAGAGAGAGAGAGCGAGAGAAGAGAGAGAGAGCGAGAAGATGAGGAGAAGGAGAGAGAGAGAGACGAGAGAGATGAGAGAGAGGAGAGGGGGAAGAGAGAGAGAGAAAGAGAGAGAGCGAGAGAGAGAGGGGAGAAGAGAGATGAGAGAGAGAGAGAGAGGGAGAGAAAGGAGAGAGAGAAAAGAGGAAAAGAGAGAGAAAGGAGAAAAGGGAGGGGGGAGGAGAGAAGTGGGAGAGAGATGAGAAGAGAGAGAGAAGAGAGAGAAAGGAGAGAGGAGAGAGGAGAGAGAGAAGAGAGAAAGAGAGAGAGAGAGAGAGGAGAGAGAGGGAGGGGGGGGATGGAGAGAGGGAGAAAGAGAGAAAGAAGGGAGAGAGAGAGACGTAACACCTCCAACTTTTTCATAAGAGGCCACGTTTGACTTCTGGAAAGTCAATAAAAGTTTCCCGTTCCTCTTAAAGTTATACGAGATTTTAAGTGTATATTTTTTACCAGAGAAACTAATAGTCTTTTCCTGGGCCTGGAGAGCCTCCTTTTCCTCATCTCCTCCCCTTCTCTGAGTACTCCTTCCCAGCCCCCTTCTCCTCCCCTCCCCTTCCACACCCTCTCTCCCCAATGTAACTCCCTCCCAGCCTCCTTCCCCTCCCCTGTCCTTCCCCCAGCCCTCTCCCTCCGAGAGTACTCCTCCCATCCCCCCCCCCCCCCACCCCCCCCCATCCCCACCCCTTCCTCCTCAAGGATGTCTGTGGAGCTGCCAAGCGCCGTAGTCGAAGCTGTCAGAACAAGGACCGGAAAAGCCATCTTTTATGGGCCTTTTTCTCACTCGAAGACCCATTAGGACCCGGCAACAACACCCTCAGGCAAGAGCAAATGTCCCAGAATGTCCCAGGAAAAAGGCATCCCCCCCCCCCTCGAACAATCACGGTATCTGGTGCATCGTTCGATACCTTTTCCATGTTTTTCCCTCGATGGTTCAAAATCCCATTGGGAATGCACGCTGTTCTCGATCCTATGGCCGATTATTGTGACGGCTGAGATTGCCAGGTTGCCACTGTTGCCATAAGGGGATGGCCGCCCCCCCCTACTCTCGAGAGATGGGGGGGTCGAATGGGGAGGGAGAGGAGATAAGGGAGAAACACGAATAAACTAAGGAGAGAGGCAAATGGGATAATGGGCAGGTTTGGGTCACATTGGCCTGCAGTCTTAATGCAATTTCAACTTTAGCATTCAATTAACGATAATGGCCGTAATGATGTGATAATTATATACTTATACATTTTTTCTCGGTTGAAGCTCGCTGCTCAATCCCTTTCCCTCCCGTCCTTTATTCATTATCTGGCTCTCTCCCTCATTCCTTTCTCCCATTCATCCGGCTCGCTCTTCTCTCTCCCCTTCTCCCGGCTCTCCTTTCTCTCTCCCTACTCTACCTCTCTATCGCCTCTGTTTTTTCCCTCCCCCTATCTCCCTTCTCTCCTCCTCTTTTCATATCCCTTTTCCTCCCTTCCGCCTTACTTCTCCCCCCTTCTCCCTCTCCCTCGTTCTCCCAGGCCCTTCCCTCCTGTCCTCCTTCCCCATTTCCTCTCTTCTTCTCTTTTTCCTTCATTCTCCTACTTCCTCACTCTCTCCTTTATCCTCCTCTCCTCCTCACTTTCCCCTTCCTCCTTTCTCCTCCCTCCCCTTCCGCCCTCTTCCTCCCTCCCCTTTCTCCCTCTTCCCCCCTCCTATGTCCGCCCTTCCCTTCCTCTCTCTTCCTCCCTCTTCTTCCCTTTCCTTCCTCCCTATTCCACCCTCCCCTTTCTCCCTTTTCCTCCCCTTTCCTCCCTCCCGCCCCTCCCTCTTCTTTCCTCCCCTTCTCTCCCTTTTCCATCCTCCCCTTCCTCCCTTTTCCTCGCTCCTTTCCCCCTCTCTTTCCCTTCTCCCTTCTTCGCCTCGCCCATTCAGTGCAAGGCCATAAGAGCAAGTAGGAGCCGTTATCGCATTTCAGTGGCCCCACTTGGCCGGGGGAGGGGGTAGGGGAGGGGGAGGGGTGATAGGGAGATAGAGGCAATGAAATTAGATTATTCGGTTGTCATTGAAATTAATTCTGCCAACACGTTTCCCGCTCTTTTATCTATTGATTCTCCCTTCTCTTATCATTTATCTCCTTTTTTTCATTTACGATTCTCTTCCGCGGGTGGCCGGCAAGGTCTGGGTGTTCTGTAGTGGCTTACGGAGAGCCAAATGCCTTTATGTTCTCAGTTATGGCTGTATTGCCCTTTATTTCCCAATTTTCTATTCTCACTTCTAATAACCCTGAGCCCCCGTTGAATATGCATGCGAATAAATTGGAATACAATCACGCAGAAAAACTAGACCAGTTTCCCCTCAATTTTACTAGAAACTCTTCGGCATTTTTAGATTTTTCTTTCTTCTCTCTTTCTTAGCTCGCGCTCTCTCTCTCTTTTGTTCTCTTTCGCTCTTTCTCTTTCTCTCTCTCTCTCTCTTTCCGCTGCACCATCTGGCTGAACAGAGGAACCAGCTGGCGGAGCCGCTGTTCTTGGTCAAAACGTTTCCAGGCTCATCTCCTCCGGTTTTCTCGCATGACGTCACGCGGTCTATTTACTGGATGTAATAAGCGTTTCCTCCTTGCGTTTTTCTTTCGTTCCCCTTTTCCCGTTCTTGACATTCTCCTTTTCCTCGGCAAATGAGACCCTATATGTATATATAATTATTAACCCCTTATACATACATAAGCACACACACACGTATGTATACCCAAAGAAAGATAGACAAACACTCAAGTGAGCACACACACACACACATACATACATAAAAAAAGAAAAAAGAAAAAAAAAAAAAAAAAAAGAAAAAAAAAAAAAAAAAAAAAAAAAAAAAAAAATATATATATATATATATATATATATATATATATATATAT
>NW_020872804.1:785213-787713 GCF_003789085.1 Penaeus vannamei | reverse complement strand
ATATGTATATCCAAAGCCATCGATAATAAATAAATAATGGCCGATAATTTGTTCTTTTTAAACCTTCATAAGTCATATTCTATTCAAAAATAAAACATGGCATTCGTGCATATTTCAGAGAATGGAATGATTGCCTTAGAAAATAAAATAGAGATATAAACGTGGAATGAAGACTGCTGGAGAGCTTGGCCAGAATAGTGCTGCCATCTATTGATCTAGTGCCGAATTACTCACCACTTCTCTTTGCATTTACTCAAGGGGTGTCTGTCTTTGTGTGAGTTACCCGCGCGTGTGGGTATGCGCATGTGTGTGCGAGTACATGTGTATGTGTTTGTGCGTGTATGTGTGCGTGTGTTAGTGTGTCTCGCCGAGGGTGTATCTGTCTGTGCGTGTCCGTGTGCGGGAGATGGATGGCGAGAAAGACACGATTAACAGCGCACAAAGACACCTCACCTCTCACACTTTGTGTATTCTTTTTACCGGCAAGAATTGCGTTATTCAGGCAGCGAGAGTAATAACTGCAGGAGGAAGAACAGGAAAGGGAAGTGCGAAACCGAAAGAGGCGAAAGAAAAGAACTAAAGAACGATAAAGAAACAAAGGAGAAAGAAAAGCAATTTGAAACCAATTAATGCAATGAAATTCCTAATCCCCGAGGTGAAAAGTAAACGGGAAATTCCAGAAACAACTTTTTGTTTTTGTTATTCATGATATAACACACACAAGAAAGCCTTAAAGGTGAGTGGGGGGGGGGGCGACGCTTAGCTCATGCAATACCCTTCTCTCCAGTTTCTTATTTTTATAAACATTAATTAAACCTGATGACTTTCATTAAAACTTAATAATTCCTAGTTGAATTAAAGTTTTTTTTTCTCTCTCTCCTTCTTTTATACATTTTTTTTCTTAATTGACCTTAAAGTAAATAGCTTTTTTCTGTCGTGTGGTAGTTCCATCAGTTGAAGGAACATCCACATGGGAGCAGTAACATACAGGCAGACAGACAGACAAACAGGCAGAGAGACAGATAGACACGGACAAACAAACACCGACAGACAGATAGATAGACAGACAGACACACAGGATGAGCAGCAGCGATTCTAAACGAAACAAAACGCACCGAAAGCGCCCGCACAGAGCCCGCCAAGCTAACCAACCCAAAAGGCCACCAGCTAATCCGGCCGCCCCACCCCGCCCACCCGCCCACCCCCGCCCACCCAGCCCTCGACGCTATACAATATCCATATTCGCCCTCAGCCCCACGTGCAAATCCGGACATTTTCGTTTCATTACTTCTTAGGGGAAGGAGAGGGAGGGAAAAGCACGCTCATACACACACACACACACAGACACACACAGACAACATACACACGCACACACAAGAACTGAGGAGACACAAAATTCAACGCACAAACATAAACACACACACACACACCAACAAGAACTGAGGGAACACAAAATTCACGCAGAAACATAAACACAAACACACACACACACACACACAAGCACACACACACACACACACACACACACACACACACACACACACCACACACACAACACACACACCACACGCGCGCGCCGCAAAGACAACACACACAAAGACACACACACAACACACACACACACAACAAGCACGCGCGCAAGACACACACACAAAGACACACACCACAAACGACACACAACACCACACACACACACACACACACACACACACACAACGACCACACACACACCACATTACACAACAGCAGTACACACACTCACACACACGCACACACACACACACGCAAAGAACACACACAAAACACACACACGCAAAGACACACACACAAACACACACAGCACACACACACACACACCAAACACACACCAAAGACACACACACAAAGCACACACACAACCACACACACACACACGCAAGACACACACACAATAGACACCACACACACACACACACACACACACACACACACACACACACACAGACACACCAAGGAGCACACCACACACACACACACACAGCAAGACACACAACACAAAAACACACCCACACACACACAGCACACACACGACAAGGCAAACACAACAGCAACAGACAACGCCAGCCACAACGCAGACCCGCACGCCACCAACCCCGAAAAAGAAAAAAAAAAGAAAAATATATTTAATGAATAACCAAATAAAGAAACAAAATAGAAAAAAGTCAAGAAAAAAAAAAAGCGCCAGAGAGGAAATAAGAGTGGCAACGCCGCGACTCCATATTTGTGGATTAGCGTGCGATCCCAGAGCGTGATGCGGCCAAGGGGGGCGGAGGGGCGAGACGTGGATGAGGCAGGGAAAAGGGGGAGAAAAGAGAGGTGCGGAGGAGGGGGGGGGGCTTAAAGGGATAAGCAACGGGAATTGGTCAGAGGGGGGGGGGGCGGCAAAGCCAGGAAGGGATGGGGAGTGTGGGAGCACAGGGAATGGGTATCCTATCTAACTATCTCTCCATATCCATCTATA
>NW_020872804.1:766258-779515 GCF_003789085.1 Penaeus vannamei | reverse complement strand
CATGCTCAGTTTCTTCCTTTATAGGTGTGGTTGTCTGCCGTAAGAATATATAGGTTAATGTACGCACAACACACACACACACATGCACATACACTCACATATACTCACACGTAAACACACAAACACACACACACATAACTCACATGCGAAAGACACGCAAGTCACGCGAAGCAAAAAAAAAAAAAAAAAAAAAAAAAAAAAAAAAAAAAAAGAAAAGAAAAAGAAAAAAGAAAAAAAAAACATATAACATACCTTTCTGTCCTGGCTATTCGTCCATGTTATCTATCTATCTACTGTATTTTAAACACTCAGTCAAATCTATTTATCTATCTGTTTTTAACTGTCTGCTTAACAGTTTATTTACAAATATAATCAGTCTATTTATCAAACTAACTTATTATCTTACCTACTTACTAATCTGTCTACCTATCTATCTATCTACCTCTATGTCTATCTTCCTATCTATTTATCTACCTCTGTGTCTATCTTCCTACCTACCTATCTATCTACCTATATATCTAGCTACCTGTCTGTCTACCTACCTAGTTAACTCCTCTGTCTTACTTACCTACCTACCTTATCTACCCTACCTCTATGTTTATCTTCCTACTATCTACCTGTATATTTAGCTACCTCTTTGTCTACCTACCCACAACATCTCTCTCTACAACCTACCTACCTATCTTACCTCTATGTTTATCTTCCTACCTCTTCTGTCTACCTACCTAGCAACCTCTCTTGTCTACCTATCCTAGCAGACCTCTCTGTCCTAACCTATCTTAGGAACGCCTATCTGTCTACCCTACCTAACCGTCCTAACCTTACCTACCTCTATGTCTAACTTCCTACCTACCTACCTATATATCTAGCTACCCCTCTGTCTACCTCCCTAGCAACCTATCTGTCTACCTACTTCGCAACATCTCTGTCTACCTACCTACCTACCTACCTACCTACCTACCTATCAAAATGCATTCACGCTCAGATACCCAAACCCCTTCTCCGCTAACAATACACCAAACTGAAAATCCCGGAGGTCTTCGTAAAGCGGAAATTATTAGTCGCGAAATTTTACGGCTTCCAATTCCAGCGTACGAAACACCGCGAATATTTTAACCCTGATTAAGAGATTGCATTTGTTCTACGCGCGTTCCAGCGTTTCCTTTTATTGTGTTATTATTATAATTGTTATTACTATTATCATTAGTACTTTTATCATTACTGTTTTTGCTTTTTCTATCATTGTTATTATTGTTATTATCATTATCATTATCGTTATTACTGTTATTGCTATCATTATTGTTATTATTGATATTATCAGCATTGCTATCACTATTATTATCATTTTCTGTTTTTATGTACACATATATACATACATGTATAGACACACATACACACACACACATATATATATACGAAAATACGATTTTCCTCTTCAATCTCATTGATTACAAAAAGTTATCATTGAGTTTTGGGAACTTCTGTGAGGAAAAGGGGAGGAAATGGGTATAAGTTTTTCTTTTTCTCTCCCTGTGTTCTTAAGATAGATTGATTGCTATAGAGAGAGAAAAAGGGGGAATAGATAGATAGATGGATCTAGAGAGAGGGAGAGGGAGAAAGAGAGAGAGAGAGAGAGAGAGAGAGAGAGAGAGAGAGAGAGAGAGAGAGAGAGAGAGAGAGAGAGAGAGAGAGAGAGAGAGAGAGAGAGAGAGAGAGAGAGAGAGGACAATATTATCACAGCTAATGTCAGAGGCTTCCAGACAAATATTAATGATTGGTTACACTCGCACCAGATAAAATCCAGCTCGTGTTGATATCCCTTCGACAGAGTCCACTAACCCCATACATTGGTGTTGATGGGAAACCACTCGATCTGACGAGAGAAATAAGCATCCTTGAAGTGCGGTTTTATAATCAGCTGACATTCACCAGTCACGTAAAAGGATGTGGCCAAAAGAGCAGCTCGTAAACCGGCATGCGTGCGCCAGATCTCCCATCTTCTAGACAGCAGAGGTTGCTGCATGCTCTACAATTCACAAGTTCGCTCCTTAATGGAATATTCCCCTCTGGTATGGTCGTCCTGCCCGCCGTCCTTCCTTGCCCTACTTGACAGTGTACAGAATCAAGCCCGCCGCCTTGTGGTATTCAAGATGCGGGAAAATGATCGTTCGTTCTGTTTCCAGTCTCTCCAGCACCGCAGGGACGTGGCGGCGTTGTGTGTGTTCTACAAAATCCTCCAGCAGAACAGCCCTCACCTCGCTACGTTACAACTTCAGTCCGAGGCTCCCTCATCCTACAACATAAGGAATGCCCACAGCCGAAGTCACAAACTTCACGTTCCCTTCGCGAGAATAGAAACCTTTCAACGCACATTTCTGCCGAAGTACTCCAGAATGTGGAATCAGCTGATGCGAGAGACGGATTTGCATCTCTTAACCTCAATTCAACAGTTCAAAAACAACAGTACACCTGTCGAGGCTGCAATATGATTGCGGATAACTTTTTATTGGGATAAGCTACCTTAATATTAGCTAATCTTTTGTTTAAATTTTATGTCTTCATGGGCCATGCTTAAGATAAGGTATTGAAATAAATAAAGTTTTAAAAAATAAAGAAAAAAGAAGAGAAGAGAGAGAGAGAGAGGAGAGAGAGAGAGAGAGAGAGAGAGAGAGAGAGAGAGAGAGAGAGAGAGAGAGAGAGAGAGAGAAGAGAGAGAGAGAGAGAGAGAGAGCAAGCGAGAAGAAAAGAGTAAGAGAGAATTTTAAATGTAAGTTATTTTTGTGGACTATTAGACAAAACTTGAACTTGTCTCCTAATGGCAATGAATCTGTGATTTTATAAGTTATAAAAATCGATATTGGGCTGTTAAGTGCAATTAAAGTTATGAAATTGGAGTGATATTGTGTTATATTTGTCTGTATATTTCTCCCTCTCTCTCTCTCTTTCTTTCTTTATCTCTCTTTTTCTTTCTTTACTCTCTTTCTCCCTCCGTTCCTCCTCCTCTCTCTCTCTCTCTCTCTCTCTCTCTCTCTCTCTCTCTCTCTCCTTCTCTCCCTCTCTTTCCCTCTTACTCCTTCTTCCCTTTTCCCTATAAACTGAACAAACTTTGAATTAGAATCACACTACCACGAAAAAGTAATATCTTTCACTGACTTATGCAACTATAAAATACCCTCTCAATATACAGCTATCCATATCTTGTACACAGCATGGCCTTGTGTTGTTATAGAATCTCTTACATTATTACGACATATTAATGAGGAACACGAACTTCGTCAACAAATTGAGTTTATAGAGAAACATGGCGGGTGATTATATTGACCGTAAAAGAAGTATTAAAGTATGTTATCGACACAGTAATCGGTTTGCAATGACTATCGTGACAAAAACACAAAGGTACAGGCTGCCGAGGAACGCCCGTGCATATAAGGGTCTTATTTACTTGGCCTTAAAAGCCTACATGTTCTGTACATAGATAGTTATCACTTGGACACCAAAGCACACAAGTACAAAACTCGCGTACATACAAACATACGTACATGAATACATATATACAAAAGTACATACATAAATACACGTACACACGCTCAAACACCCGTATACGCAAACACAACAACAACAACACACACAAACACAAAAACTCCACACTAGCAGAAGCATAACAGACTCAAAAGTTCTTGCTGACATTCACTAAGAACACCAACTTGAGTGAACTCAGACACGAGAACAGTCGGACGCACTGAATCAATAACTGTTTCGCTAAGGCAGAGCTGTGGTGAAGGTCGCCCATTAAAATATACACGATCATATACTCTCGTGTAATGTTACCCCATTTTTAAGATCATGTTCAATAAACTATTAAAATGGCTGTTCCTGTAATGGGCAATAAACCCAGTCTCTCTCATGACGGCCGAAGCAAGGAAGGAAGGAAGGAAGGAATGGAGAAATGGGAAAATGGGTGAAGGAGGAGAGAGAGAGAAGAGGGAGGGGAGGGAGAGGAGAGGGAGGAGAGGGAGGAAAGGGAGAGGGAGAGGGAGAGGAGAGGGAGAAGAGAGAGAGAGAGAGAGAGAGAGAGAGAGAGAGAGAGAGAGAGAGAGGAGAGAGAGAGAGAGGGAGAGAGAGGGAGAGGGAGAGAGAGGAGAGAGAAGAGAGAGAGAGAGAGAGAGAGAGAGAGAGAGACGAGAGGAGAGAGAGAGAGAGAGAGAGAGAGAGTAATAAGAGGGGAGAAGAGTTACACAGACAAATAATGAAAAAAATGAAAATAAGAAACCAAGAAAGAAAGAAAAGAAAGAAAATAAAAAACAAAAAGTGAGACAAAAAGAAAAAGAAGAAAACCACACGCGTAGACACCAACATAAATTTAGCATCGCAGAACGAAATTCTCTTTAATTTGCGCAACCCAATAAATACATTACATTTATTCTTAACTGCCATTTGCCTTCGTATATACTGCAGTAATCCCATTAAAAATTTGAAAGCTAAAAGACTGCAAAGTTGACCCCGTTCGTACATTGCTGGATCTTATCCTTTTGTTGCATCAAATTTGCATAGAGATACGCGTACTCTGTAATGGAAACTTATTTTGTGAAGCCACATCAAAGCATAAATATTCCTTTCATTCTAATGTTTATTTTAGTTCTTTCACTTCTTAGATATTTTTAAAGTAAATAATTTCGTAGGTGCAACGTACTCCAAAAGTAATTTTCATTATATATATTTTTTCTATTTTCATTATTTTTGTAAAGATATAATAATCTTGCATATTCAAGTATTTCAAAATGAATTCCCCTTTAAAAATATTTTAAAACTTTTATTTCTTGGTTTTCTGTCTATTTGTAAATTAATCTATCTATCTTTTTCTGTCTATCTATCTATCTGTTTTTCTGTCTGTCTATCTATCTATTTTTCTGTCTATCTATCTATTTTTCTATCTATCTATCTGTTTTTTTGTCTATCTATCTATTTTTCTGTCGATCTATCTATCTGTGAACCTATTAACCTGCCTATCTCTATAAAATACCTCTATCACCTATTCATGTATTCTTTCCTATCATTATTCTATCCTCCTTATTTCTTTATTAAACCAAATCAACAGAAACATCCAACCGAGACATTAATCAATAAGACAAAACAAGAAAAGAAAAGAAAAAGAAAAGAAAAAGAAGAAAAAAAAGAAAAGAAAAAAAGAAAAGAAAAAAGAAAAGAAAAGAAAGAAAAAAAAATAAAAAAAAAGAAAAAGGAAAAAAAAAAAAGGAAAAGAAAAAAAGAAAAGAAAAAAAGAAAAGAAAAAAAAAGAAAAAAAAGAAAAAAAGAAAAGAAAAAAGAAAAGAAAAAAGAAAAGAAAAAAAAAAGAAAAAAAAAGAAAGAAAAAGAAAAACGAGACACAACGCAGTAATTTCCTGCTCTGAAATTTAGCCCAATCCGCAGGTACCAATTCTCGGCGTCCGTGCACAAGAGTCCTCCTCGCCTCCTCGCTCTCTCCCCTTTCTTCGTCCTCGTCCTCGTCTTGTTCTGCTTCTGGGAATTTCCGTTTTGTTTCGCTTTTCTGATTCTTTATCTTTTTTATTCTTATTGTTAACGGTAGTTTTGTTGATGTCTCTATTATTATTATTATTATTGTTAATGTAATTATAATTGTTATAATTGTTAATATCATTGTTATTGTTATTATTTTTACTATCATTATTATTGTTATTGTTATTATTGTTACTATCATTATTATTGTTATTGTTATCATTGTTATTGTTATTATTATTGTTATTGTTATTATCATTGTTATTGTTATTATTGTTATTGTTATTATTATTGTTAATATTATTAATATTATCATTAATAATTATCTTTAATATTGTTACTATTATCATTATCATTATTATCAACATTATATTATTATTATTATTATTATTTATTATATTATATTATATTATCATTATCATTATCATTATCATTATTATTATCATTATCATTATCATTATTATTATCATTATTATTATTATTATTATTATCATCATCAGTATTATTATCAGTATTACTGTTACTGTTACCACTGAAATTGATAATAATCACTGATAATAATATTGATAATAATGATGATGATAATATCAATAATGAAATAATAATAGTATAATAAGATATTATTAAAGATAATAGTGATAACAATAATGGTAATGATAATGATGATGATAATGATAAAAGTGATTATAATTATTATAACAATGATCATACTAATAATGATAGTGATAATAATGATGATAACAAAGATAATAATGATAATAACAATCAGAATAAAAAATAGTACATATGCTAATAAAATCATAACAGTAATGATAAATGTAGTAATAATGATGCTGATGATGCTGATGATAATAACAATAATTATTATGATAATATTGATAATGATGATGGTGATAATGATAAAAATGTCAAATAATGATAATGATGATAATAATAACGATAATAACAATGACAATGATAATGATTATACTAACAATATGGATAAAAAATAATATTAATATTAAGAATAATAATGATATGAATGATGACAGCAATCACAATAATGCCAGTGATATTATTAAAGTAATTATTATAATGATTATGATGATAACATCAATATTGATGTTATCAAAATCAATCCTAATGTAATTAAACATAACAATACCAATAACAGTTATCACTGTCATTATCATTAATATGAATACACGCATTATCATAATGATCATCCTTTCTATTACTACCAATATCACCATTATCATCCTCATTCTGATTACCACAATTGTAATTACCATCATTATCCATATGATTACAATCATTATTCATATAATTATCATCATTATGCTTATAGTTATCATTGTTAACAGTATAATCACCATCATTCTCCTCATAACCATTATCATATCTAATAATCACTACCATTATCCTCATAATCACCATCATTAGCCTCATAATCACCATCATTACCCTCATAATCACCATCATTACCCTCATAATCACCATCATTACCCTCATAATCACCATAACCAACACCACAGTATTGTAATTAATGCTGCCTAATGAACTGCAGGCATTGCGGAGGGAAACACTGAGATAATACCATCAACGTTATATATACATAATTTTTTCGGTTGAATTTTTAATCAGATTGAGCTCACTTTTTGGCAATTAGCTTCGTGGTGCTAAAAAGAAAATCCAATAAAAGCTTCGATATTGAAAGGTATATCACTAATTGGTTTTCATATATCATATTAATTGTCACGCGTCCGGTGGTGAAATCAGCGACGGAATGTTATAATGCAGCGTTGCAGGCTGGGAGGCTCTTGTATGATGTTTGTTGTTGTTGTTGATGTTGTTGTTGATGTTGATGTTGTTGTTGATGTTGATTTTGTTTATGTTGATCTTGTTGTTTTTTTTATATTGATTTTGTTGTTGATATTGTTGTTGTTGACTTTGATGTTGATGTTGTTGTTTTGATGTTGTAGATGTTGATTTTTTTATTCTTTTAATTTTTATTTTTGTTGTTGATTTTGTTGTTATTATTGCAGCTGTTGCTATTTTAGTATCGGCTAACATTACCATCAACATCATAATAGAAATGATGATAATAATCTTTTTCAACTTGTTGATAGTAATGCTGTTGATAATTTTGATAATGGTGATAAAGATGATAATGATAACAATTATAACAATAGTAACAACAATAATAATGATGAGGAGGAGGATAAAAATTATAGTTATAGTGATAATGATGACATTGATAATAATGATGAAAAATAATAGCACTAAGAAGTGATGATAATAATGATGATAATAGTAACACTAGTAATGATGATAAAAATGACAAAGATGATAACAATGATAATTGATTAATACATGATAAGAGTAATGATGATAATGATAATGAAAATAATGACAATAATAACAATGAAAATAACGATGATAAAAAAAATAATCATAAATGATAATGAAATAATGATAATAAATAATAATAATAATAATAATAATAATAATAATAATATAATAATAATAATAATAATAATGATAGTAAATAAATAATAATGATATTAATGATGATACTAATAATAATGATGATAACGATGATGATGATAATAACAATAATAGTAATGATAATAATAATATAATATATAATAATAATAATAATAATAATAATAATAATAATAATAATAATAATAATAATAATAATAATAATAATAATAATAATAATAATAATGATAATAATAATAATGATAACTAGTGATGATGATAATTATGATCATAATAAAAATAAATGACAAGTATGTTGATGATAGTAATAATGATGATGAAAATGATAATACTGATAATAATGATGACAATGATAATGGTAATAATAATAATGATGATATCAATAATAATAATGATAATATTAATGATAATAATAATATAATAAATAATAATAATAATAATAATAATAATAAAATAATAATATAATATAATAATAATAATAAAATAATAGTAATGATACTGATAATAATATTAATGATAGTAATAATGATAATAATAATAATAATAATAATATATATATATAATAATAATAATAATAATAATATAATAATAATAATAATATAATAATAATAATAATGATAATAATAATAAAATGATAATAATTAATATTAATAATAATAATAATAATAATAATAATAATGATAATAATAACAATGATATCAATAATAATAGTAACAATAGTATTAATAATAATAATAATAATATGATATAATAACAATGATAATAATGATAATAATATAAGTAATATATGATAATGATAATAATATAAATAATAATAATAATAATAATAATAATAGATAATAATAATAATAATAGTAATGATACTATAATAATAGTAATAATGTAATAATAATAATAATAATTAATAATATAATAATATAATAATAATAATAATAATAATAATAATAATGATAATAATAATGATAATAAAAATAATAATAATAATAATAATAATGATAATAATAATAATAATAACAATGATGATAATAGTAACAATAGTATTAATAATAATAATAATAATAATGATAATAACAACAATGATAATAATGATAATAATAACAGTAAAAGTAATAAAGATGATAGTAATAAGAATGATAATGAAAATAATGATAATGATAATCATCATCATAATCATCACCATTTATTTCATTACCATTATCATCATTAATATTATTAGTATCATTATGGTAAGCATTATTGTTATAAATTGATCATATCATAAATTAGTCTAAGATTCTGATTAATACTGTCCTAGCTATAAAAAAGGTTGATTCAATTGAAGTTTCGGTGCGTGTTATCAATATTTCTTTTATTCACTTATCTATCTATCTGTCTATTTGTTTATTCATTTCTAGTCTATCATATTAATTTGCTACCGGTCGTCTGGCAATGAAAATGACCTGACCTCATATGACCTCGGATATTGAGTGCACTTTACAGTTCATTACATTACAATTACTTACAGCATGGACGTCGTGCTTGTCATAGATTATGCAACACAATACTATATTATGCCTCATCAAATTCGAATCATTTATCGAAAATTCACATAAGTCACACAAAGACGAAACTGATGAAAAAAAAAGAAAAAAGAAAAAGAAAAAAACAAATAGAAAAACGAAACTGATGAAAGGGGAAAAAACTTAAATAAAAAAAAAAGATAAAAAAACATATTGAATACGAACGCTTTTGAAGAAGGTCGTGACTTTTTTTCCATCGTTTGTAGGTCATAAAAAACTCATGCTGGAAGGTCACTCGTGTCAGATAATGGCGATTGGTAATATCTCTTCTGTCGGTGGTAAGTGGGACGGAAAGGAAGAAGGAAAATGGGTGATGAAGATGGGAAGAAGGAGACAGGGGAAGAAATAAAAGAAGGTGGGGGTTGGAAAGGGAGGGAGGGAAAGGGTGATGAAAATATGAAGCAGGAGACAGGAGAAGGAATGGAATAAGAAGGTAGAGGATGGAAAAGAAGAGGAAGAACGAGTGATGAAAATGGGAAGAAGGATATAAGAAAAGGAATAAAAGAGAAAGATGAGGAGGATAAACTAATAATGATAATAAGAAAAAACAGAGAAAGAGAGATAAGATTAAAGAAAGACAACACGTAGAAAATCAGACGAAGAAGGTGAAAGAGTGATGAAAGGGAAAAGAGATAAAGAGATATGGAAGAGGAAAGTGAAGAACAGAAAGGGAGAAGATAAAAGAATGGGAGGAAGAAAAATCAGAGGAAGAAGAAAACAAGAGGAAGGAGAAGAATAAAGAGATGAAGAGGAGGAAGAAATAAACAAATAAGAAAGAAAGAGTAAAAGATGAAAAGGATAAGGAGAGAGAGAGAGAGAGAGAGAGAGAGAGAGAGAGAGAGAGAGAGAGAGAGAGAGAGAGAGAGAGAGAGAGAGAGAGAGAGAGAAGAGAGAGAGAGAGAAGATAACAATTGCTTTCACATCAATGAAAGAAAGAGAAAACAACAATAACAACGGTGATAGCAACTGCAAAAGTTATAGTAACGAACAACAAAATAACAGCAACAGCAATAACAACAACATTACAAAAGCCACAAAGCAACATAATAACAACAAGCCACAAAGCAACAAGAAAGTAATAACAACAAAAACATAAAACAACAAAAGTATTATCAACAACAACAAAGCAATAGCAAAAAAAAGTATTACCAACAAGAAAACAACAACAAAGTAATAACAAAAAACAACAACAAAACAGCAACAAAGTAACAACAACAGAAAAAGAGCGAAACAACAACAGAGTCATGACAAAACCAACAGCAGCAACAACAAACCCAGAACTGCGGCCAATAACTTCTCACTGCTCATAAAAATCTACTTAACTTCACTCACGATCCTGACACGCAATACTTCGTTAGTCCATCGAGTCATGCGAATTATTATCGAAATAAAGAAACGATATAATGAACCTATTATTGCGCGATCGTTGCAATTCTCTGTTTTGAGCTGGCTATTACTTTTGTTGAGGTTATTACTCGGTTTTTCTTTCTATTTCTCTCTTTCCCTCTCTCTGTATTTCGCATTTTGTATGTCTCCGTCTCTGTCAATCTATCTGTCTGTCTGTCTCTCTCTTTCTCCCTATCCGTTTTTCCGTCTCTTAGTCTCTCTCTCTCTCTCTCTCTCTCTCTCTCTCTCTCTCTCTCTCTCTCTCTCTCTCTCTCTCTCTCTCTCTCTCTCTCTCTCTCTCTCTCTCTCTCTCCTCTCTCCTCTCTCTTCTCTCTCTCTCTCTCTCTACCTATCTTCCTCTCTCGTAGCTTCCCTTAAGTGTGATGATAAATATCATTGAGAGGATTATCAGTACCTTATTATCATCTATACTCTTCCTCGTCATAACTATCAGGAACCACACGAGAAATTAATCTTTTGCAAGTAGCTTATACGAACATTCACGCCTTTTCTTGCTTATTTTATTCTAGGAGTTAAGTATGAAACAACAACGCACACTTTCACGGAATCCTACACACAAACATTCACATATGACTACATATACATGTACTCCTAGCCACGCAGAAACGCACACACAATTACAGGTCCACATAAACAAGAATACGTCAGTGCACTTTCTCACTCAGAACACTCATACCCAAAAAGTTATACAAACTTATGCACACAGGCGAGTGCACGTTTCTAACTCTTCACAAGTTCCTCTTCAGACAAATAATAAACCGAAATGTTTCTGTATATATGTGTGTGTGAATTCGTATGTATATACATATATACATATATAAACAGAAATGTATATATTATTCATACTTATTTTGTATATACACAAACATGCACGAACAGAGGAAAGTCACAAATACAGACGCAAACATAAACACAAAAAACAAGCAACAAGACCCAATGCAAACAAAAACATAAGACAAGCAAGCAAACAGAAACACAAATGAAGACAACTACACAAGCAAAAAGACGGACGAACTAAGACAATCAAAGAAGCACACATGCAAAAAGACGATTCACACAGAAAAAAACAAAGACACACAGTCACAACAAAAAATTTAAACCGTAAACATAAATAACTGCAAAGGCAGAATGACAAAAGAAACACAGACAGACAACCACATAAAAAAATAAACACAAAAACCTTAAACCACGCAAAAAAAAAAAAAAAACACGCCCCCAATAAAACAATAACGACGCAAACAAAAACACAATCAATAACCCAAACAAACAACAACAAAAAACACACAAACACAAGCAACCACGCCCCCCCAAAAAAAAAACAACCACGGAAACAAAAACACAATCAATAACGCAAACAGAAATATAGACAAACAACCAATCACCCCCCCCCCCAAGAAAATAAAGCACACGAACAGAAAGACAATCAATAACGCA
Organism: Penaeus vannamei; assembly: GCF_003789085.1. Taxonomy (NCBI): domain Eukaryota; kingdom Metazoa; phylum Arthropoda; class Malacostraca; order Decapoda; family Penaeidae; genus Penaeus; species Penaeus vannamei. Next base: position 767,117 of record NW_020872804.1, on the reverse strand, counting down.
AACAAAAACATACAAAAATAACCAATCACCCCAAAAAACAACAAACAAAACAACACAAACAAATCAATAAAGCAACAACAAAACACAAGCAACAAACAAAAACTCGCCTATCCAACGATGTCCCTCCCTACAATTATATATATAATGAATCTCTGACTATCCTACCCAAAAACGCATAAATTGCCACATTATACAATATGTGGACAGAGATGCCCATGCGTTGTAGGAACATCAATCATGAGGCGAGACATTAGCTTCGGTCGGCGAGATGTAGCTTCATCGTAGATTCATGAGGCGAAGAAGTGAGCTCATTATGGGAGACTCGGTCCAAGGAGTCTTTGTTTGTGCGTATGTATGGTGTTGGTGATTTGGTTCCCGTTTGGTTTATGTAATTAGTTTATATGTATGTATCTTATATTTCTATGTTGTGTGTGTAAAGAATGATGCTTCTTTTTCCTCTTTTCATACACACATATAAACAGTAATGTATATATATGTATATATATATATATATATATATATATATATATATATATATATATATATGTATATATATATAATATATATATATATATATATATATATTATATATAATATATATATATATATATACATGCAAAACACACACACACACACACACACACACATACAATTTGTTTCTTATATATTTCAATATGATATAGATCTACATGCGTGTATTGTATACGCAAAAAAAATCAAATGAACACGCAAACACACACACACACACACGCACACACACACACACACACACACACACACACACACACGCGTACACAGCCATACCCACACACACACACGTACACACACGTGTATCGAATTCTTCCCTCACCTCCAGTAA
>NW_020872804.1:758758-761258 GCF_003789085.1 Penaeus vannamei | reverse complement strand
GGTTTAGATATTGATTCTTTTTTTCAAAAGGCCATCATTTCTCTTTCTCGATGGTATTGATTTAACTCAAATTCTCATCACTTTCCCAGAGTCATTCCTTTGTCTATCTAGTTCTCGGTAAAATCATCATTAATAACAATACCACATTCTTCTTTTATTCATCTACCTATTTTTTTTATGAAGATAATACAAAACAAAACACAAACCAACACAGAAATAAACAACCATATGTGACGTAATCTGAAGTGACTTCCCCCCCCTCCCCCCCCCCCTCCCCCGAATTCTTGGAAGACAAACGCACATCTTTTCTCCCTTTATCTCTCTGTTCCTCCCTTCTCCTGACCTTCCACGAACGAGGGGAGAAAGAGGGGAGAGGAATAATTGGATTGGTGAACACGTGACCTGAACGAACAAGCACTCCAAGAGGCTGCACTTCAGAGACACCAAATGGCACTACTAGTATGTGGGTCTGATAGGTTTATTGCTGTTGTTATTATTATTATTATTGTTGTTATTGTTATTATGGTTATTTCATTATCACTAGTATTGTTATTATTATCATCATTATCATTACTACTACTGTTATTATTATAAACATTGTTGTTAATAATAATAATAATAATAATATTATTATTATTATTATTATTTTTAACATCATCATCATTCTTATCATTAATATTATCATCATTACTATTGATGTCATTTTACCAAGATTATCATTGTCATTGCAATGAAAACGACAATAGTTTTATTAAAAATGATGAGTAATGATTATGATATACAAAAAAAAATCACATGTCAATTCTCATCACTGTTTTCATTTATAATACACTCATTAATATTATTCGTCTTCTCTTTAATACATACCTTTTTAAATAATTTTATTGGCATTTATATAACTTGCTTTTCCTCCTCTTCCTTGTTTCTCTTCCCTTTCGCAATTCCTTTAATTCTGTCTCTCTCCCTTCTATTTTTTTGTTTTCGAATTCCATTAACTCTGAATCGAATCTTTTTGTGAGCCTTTTTTATTTCAGCCTTTGTTTGAAATAAAGTACACTTGTACATGAATACAACTAGAGACAAAGGTATACACAGAAATATGAGCAAACACACAAACATATTTGCATATACACAGACAAATTGGAGAAGAGAAAGAAAGAGATAGAGAGCGATAGGAGGAAAGGGAGAGAGGGAGCGAGGGAGAAGGAAGAGGGAGAGAGGGAGAGGGAGAGAGAGAGAAGGGAGAAAAGAGAAAGGGAGTGGTGAGAGAGAGAGATGAAGGGAGAGATAGAGAGATATAGAGGGAGAATTAGAGAAAGAGTGATAAGGAATGGGAGAAAAAAGGGAGAGATAATGAGAGAGACAGACAGACAGACAAACAGGCAGACAGAGAGAGAGAGAGAGAGAGAGAGAGAGAGAGAGAGAGAGAGAGAGAGAGAGAGAGAGAGAGAGAGAGAGAGAGAGAGAGAGAGAGAGAGAGAGAAGAGAGAGAGAGAGAAAGAGAGAAAGAGAAAGAGAGAGAGAAGAGGGAGAGGAGAGGAAGAGGGAGAGAGTGAGTCTACTATCTATCTATCTATTTGTTTTATCAATAAATACACGCACACAAAAAGAAAGAAAAAAGGAAGAGAAAAGGGAGAAGAAGAAAAATGAAAAAAAAAGAGAAAGATTATGAAGAACAAGGAAACGGTGAAGAAAATGATAATAAAAGAAGGAATTGATGAATGAAAGACCAATCAGGTTGTTTACGCCTCGAGCCTCGCAGACTGAAATGCAGTTTGAATTCCTGAAATTGCAAAGGAATCTTTTTTTTTTCTTTTATTATTTTTCTTCAATCTGTTGTTTTCAGTTCTTTATGGTAGGCGTAATTACAGTTAATGGTAGTTCTAATTATCATCTTTCGTATTATTGTCGTTATGTGAATGTTGTTTGTTGTTGTTATCATGATAATGATAATTATTATTGTTATTATAATCTTGTTGTCATTACTATTATCATCAGTTATTATTATCATCATCATAGTCATCATTATTTTCATTCATTATTATTGTTATTGTTATTGCTATTGCTATCTTTATCATTATTATTATTATTGTTATCATTACTGTTATTATCATTTTCATTAATGACACTATCATTATAACCATCAGTGTCGTTATTATTTATACTATTATTATCATCATCTCGATGCGAAATATAATGTAACTGTTTGTTACATACATTTGTCTATGTGTACATGTGTGTGTGTGTGTGTGTGTGTGTGTGTGTGTGTGTGTGTGTTAAAAAAGAGCATATATATATATATATATATATATATATATATATATATATATATATATGTATATATATATATATATATATATATATATATATATATATATAATATATATATATATATATATATATATATATATATGTGTGTGTGTGTGTGTGTGTGTGTGTGTGTGCATGTGTGTGTGTATGTATGTATGTGTGTGTGTGTGTGTGTGTGTGTGTGTGTGTG
>NW_020872804.1:743758-746258 GCF_003789085.1 Penaeus vannamei | reverse complement strand
AAGAGAGGGAAGAGAGGGAGGAGAGGAGAGAGGAGAGGGAGGAGAGGAGAGAGGGACAAGGTATGAGAGAGATGAGCGGGAAGTGTTGGGAAGAGGAAAGAGAGGGAAGAGAGATAAGAGAGGGGAAGGAAGAGAGGGAGAGGGAAGGGGAGGAGAGGGATAGAAGGAGTGGGGAGGGAAAAGGGATGGATAGAAAGGAAAAGGAGGGGAGGAAAGGGAAGAGGATGGAGAGAGAGGGAAAAAAAGAGGGAAGAGGCTGTGAGGGAAAAGAGGGAAAGAAAAAACAACAACATAGAGAGGGATGGAGAAGATTGGAGAGGGAGGGGAGAGGGAGAGAGATGGAGGGGAGAAGGAACATATATATATTATATATATATATATATATATATATTATATATATATATATATATAATATATATATATATATATATATATATATATATATATAATATATAATATATATATATATATATATATATATATATAATATTATAATATATATAGATGAGAGAGAGAGAGAGATGAGAGAAGAGAGACACACCATCAGAGAGAGAGATGAGAGGAGAGAAGAGAGAGAGAGAGAGAGAGAGGACACACACACACACACACACACACACACACACACACACACACACACACACACACACACACACACACACACACACACACACACACACACACACACACACACACACACACACACACACACACACACACACATATATATATATATATATATATATTTATATATAAATTTATATATAATAAACTTGGAGCTTATATCCTTTGGCTTCCCTCGGCCTTGGACAGCTTTATGTGGCGGAAGGTTCAGCCAAGGGAGCACTTAGGTCGGCGGAAGAATACTTGGCTTTATGCACGCATGCGCATACCCATTTCCCGTACAGCTTAATAAAGACTACATAAACGTTATATTTGCACCATAAGAACCGTGACATATCAATATCCACTCGTTCCAGGTGGCATTTCTGCGCGGCGCGAGACTAAAAGAGCAGAAAATAACTCACGCACTTGCATAAAATCGCACATAACTCTATCCACCTGCAATATTACGCGTCCTTTTTGCCTTGATGCAACGTGGGGGGATTAAGGGATCAGTGAACTTTACTGGCAATAGGGATTCTCTTCATTCGCGTAATAGTTTGGAAGGAAAATAAAAATATGTATTAAAGACACTTCAGACAATATATGCACCACACATCACAAATATGTTCATGTTTATATTCAAATGTTTCTATCTATATCTATATGCTTCTATATATTGTATATGCATATTTGTATATACATATTTATATTTATATCGATATGTATTTATATATATCTATACCTATCAATGGATATAGAAATATATATGTATATGTATATCTATACATGTATCCATATGTCTATATCTATATCCATATTTACATTTATTTTTATGTACGTATCTATCTGTCCATCTATCTATCTATCTATAAATGTATGCATTATCTATCACTACATCTACATCTACATCTTTACCACTATCTGTCTGTCTACCTTTATCTAGATATCTATATATCTTTAAATGTCTGTCTATCTGTCTATTTTTCATCTATCTATCTCTCTAACTACTTATCTATCTATAATTCTATTCATTCATCTCTCACCATATACACAAGTATAATGAGGATGAACCTGTATCAGTATTGAATGCCTGTGCGTAATAACTTGTCCGCCAGCTGACGTAAATATTGTGAATCTGAGTGACACAGCAAACATTTCGTTTTATTCATAACAATACAATATGAAAATTTTAAAACTATGCAATAAAAGCGTAGTCTTTCATGTTATAGCGTGATACTGCATATATGTATGTAACAAGTAGTCTATACAACGCATATGTTGTATATGCCTGATGCGCCAGAGTTGATTGAAAAAGAGTTTGAATGCAACTAAACTGTGGTTGAGCGTATAGATGCATTTTCATTTACTTGACTTTTCGTATATACTGTTGAACTGATTGATACAAATTCTGCTGATTGTGATTTATTTAGACGAATATTCTATTGTGAAGTTGTAGGTTAATCAATCCACTGATCTATCTCTCTCTCTATCTAGGGAAACTTTCTATCAATCCTGAGCATACCTACATAATGTAAAGTCTTCCTCACACTCAGACATATCTGCATCATACTAGAGCACCCTCCCCCCTGAGATGAAGAGAAAAAGAAGAATAAAAAGAAAAAGAAAATAAAATCATATCATACGAAGAAATTTGCCTTCACTGCCATTTCAGTGCAAAATTTTGACATGCATTTTTTCGTTGCGTTTGACTGCAGAAGTAAGGGTCTGAATGCAGTTCATTTCATTACTCATTCGAGCTTAATCCTGTTGTGCTTGTATCACCAGCCTTCAAAGACATTGCATGTGCAATACATACACGGCAACATCTTTCCTTCTACCATGCAACGTTGCAATCTAGTTCTCTAATTATTTGTTCATTTTTAGGTGCGTTGGATAT
>NW_020872804.1:736258-738758 GCF_003789085.1 Penaeus vannamei | reverse complement strand
CATCAGTGTATCTTCTAAGACATCAGATGATATGATATAGTTATATACCAAGTGGTATTACAGGTTGCGATACACAACCCTTTGAAATATAAGGTGCAATTAGTGCAGCTTAGTTTAGTTCTTTATTTACTTGCGTGGGCAAGTTGTGGTACGTTGGATGCATAGTCATAACCTTACATAATAGTATTATATAACATTATTATAATCTGTACGATATCAATTAAAAGGACAAAAAAATTACATTCCAAATTTACGATACAACATAAGTTTATGTGCAAGTAAGTGAAACATGGCAGATTTTTACCGTAGAGTTTTACACGAGGTCGTTAGCGGACGCCAAATGCAACGCTAATACCATGTGAATTTCTATTACTAAGTATCCCTTTTCGACAACATGTATGCATAAAAAACGCAGGAATATATATATGTTCGTATGCATTATATCTGTATGTACGTATGCATGTATGTATGTAAGCATGTATGCTCTTCTTCCCCCATTCCTCACGCACGTCAGGACGGAGACAGGGTGGCCTCTGAATTCCGCTTCTGATCATTTCTGTAATTGAATTATGTTAATGACTGCTGGTCTTCAGGGAGTAAGGCAGGGGGATTTAGAGAAAAAAGGGAGATATGGAAAGAAAGAAACAGAGAGGGAGAGGTAGGGAGATACCTTAGATAAAGATAGATATAGTGCAAGAGAAATCAAGAGCAAGGTAGGTGCCTTCAAGCATGCATACGCACATACATGCATACATATACATACATACACACATACATAGATACATATGCACACACACACACACACACACACACACACACACACACACACACACACAAACACACACACACACACACACACACACACATATATAATAAAATGATGAAGGTCAATGTGTTAATGGAAAAAGAACAAGAAAGAAGACAAAATAAAAGTACACAGATTAATTATAATTGTCATAATGACGATGATGATAACCAGAATAATGATAATAAAAATGAAAAAAGGCAATAACGAAACAAAGAGTGTACGATATGGAAGATAATGATAATAATGAAATTTCTAAGAATGATAGAATACAGTGATAACGATAGTGATGATAAGGAGAGAAGATCTGGGATTCAGATAATCAGACAAGCCTGTGCCTCCTCTTAATGATCCGTAATCAAGCGCCAGTCTCGTTTCGTTAGTCGAATGAGATACGGATGCAGAGAGTGAAATCGGGCAAGCATCATCTCGCTCTCCTCTCTTCTCCTCTCTCTTCTCTCTCTGTCTCTCTCTCTCATCATCTCTCTCTCTCTCTCTCTCTCTTCTCTTCTCTCTCTCTCTCTCTCTCTCTCTCTCTCTCTTCTCTCTCTCTCTCTCTCTCTCTCTCTCTTGTCTGATCTCTCTCTCTCCTCTCTCTCTTCTCTCTGTCTTCTTCTCTCTCTCTCTCTCTCTCTTCTCTTGTCTTTGTCATGTCTTATCATGTCTTGTCTCTCTCTCTCTTCTTCTCCAACCTCTCTTCTTCCTCTATCTTACTCTCTCTCTCTCTCTTTTTCTCTTTTCCTGTCCTATCTGTCTGTCTGTCTGTCTTTTCTTTGTCAGCTGTTATAGTTAAGTCATGTGTCTCGTCTCTCTCCTTTCTTTCTTTCTCCACTTCTCTTCTCTCTCTCTCTTCCTCTCCACTCTCTCTCTCTCTCTCTCTTCTCTCTCTCTCTCTCTCTCTCTCTCTCTCTCTCTCTCTCTCTCTCTCTCTCTCTCTCTCTCTCTCTCTCTCTCTCTTCTCTCGCTCTCTCTCTTCTCTCTCTCTCTCTTTCTTAGTATTATACGCTTGAATTGATTTTGATTTCGAATTTGATTAATTTAATTAACTCCATGAATATGATGGATGGGGGATGTTCATCCATCATACACTTTCTTTTTGAATTTCTTGAAGAAGTGAAAGGATGAAATTAAGAAAAAACGTAAAGAATGGAAGAAAATGTAGATTTTTGGCATGAAATTGAACCTTAGGCTCGATGTATTATTAAGTTAGATTACGTAATGACGAGTATGATATTTTCGAATATAAGAGTGGTGGTTTTAAGAGGAATGGTGATTATGATATATTAAGAAATAGCTGTTAAAAAATCATATCCAAAAACAATAAATTATGCAGAGATGGTGAAAAAATTTCGAAGATGACTTTTAGATACTATTGGGATGGAAATAACAATAACAACAACACGCGTATTCTCATTACAAACAACAACATCAACAACAATAACAAAAACATGAGCAACAACAACAGCAACAACAATAATAATAACAACAACTACAACAATACAACAAAAACAACAACAAAAACAACAGCAAAAACAACTACAACAAAACAAATACAACGCAAACGAACTCAAACAAACAAACAACAACAACAACAGAGAGACACACCTCAATAACGAAAATACTTACGACAAGCTTTTTCGTCGGAAATTTCCCAGAAGCAATGGAAAAAGTCGATGCATAAACAATCAATATAGG
>NW_020872804.1:730690-735402 GCF_003789085.1 Penaeus vannamei | reverse complement strand
AAAGCTGGAAGATGCAACCTGCATGCTTCTTTGTTAGGAGAATGTAGCGAAGAAGCGAAAGGAGGAATTGTACTGGGAGGGTTTCTCTTTCTTTCTCTCTCTCTCTCTTGCCTTTCTCTTTCTTCTCCTATTCATTTTCTCTTTCTCACTCTCTCCTCTTCATCTCGGTCCTCTCCTCTCATCGTTCTCTTCTCTGTTCTCTCCATACTGCTCTTTCTCTCTCTCTCTTCTCTCCCTCTCCTCCTTCTCTCCTTCTTCTCTCTCCCTCTTTCTCTCTCTCCTCTCTCTCTCTACCTCCCTCTTCCCTCTCTCTCTCTCTCTCCTCGTTTTTCTCTCTCTCTCTCTCTCTCTCTCTCTTCTCTCTTCTCTCGCTCTCTCTCTCTCTCTCTCTTCTCTCATATCTCTCTCTTTCTCTCTATTCTCTCTCTCATCTCTCTCTATTCTCTCTCTCCTCTCTCTCTCTCGCTCTCTCTCTCCTCTCTCTCTCTCTTCTCTCTCTCTCTCTCTCTCTCTCTCGTCTCTCTCTCTCTCTCTTCCTATTCTCTCTCTCTTCTCTCTCTCTCTCTCTCTCTTCTCTCTCTCTCTCATCTCTCATCTCTCTCTCTCTTCTCTCCTCTCTCTCTCTCTCTTCTCTGTTATATAGGTATGTAGTTTATGTTTGATTTTTATTTACTTTGTTTGCTTGTTTGTATGTTGTTTTGTATCTCTTTCTCTCACTCACTCACCAACACATCTCTCTCTCTCTTATCTTCTCTTCTCTCTCTCTCTTTCTCTCTCTCTCTTCTCTCTCTCTCTCTCTCTCTCTCTCTCTCCTCTCTCTCTCTCTTCTCTCTCTCTTCCTACTACTACTACTTACTACTACCACTATATCTTATTAATCCAATATCATCATCATTATTTTTATTTATTACTACTATATCATTATTATCATTATTATTACTACTATTATTATGGTCATCATAATCATTATCATTACTAAAATCATTCATTATATACCCTTTTCCATCACTTTATTTCGACTCATAAGAAATTGAATATAGAGTTAAATTTTCACTCTTCATCTTCTTTATTTATTACTTATCCTTATTTTCTCGTAGCTTAATCCTAATTCTTCTTACACCCCTTCTTCCATTTATCCACAGAACACCAAGAACCTAACAACCCCAATAATCCTAAATCCGTACACGACAATCAATATAATCCCAAACAGACTCCATGCAATATTATATTACGGTATACCACACCATAATGTTATATTGATATCACATGGACTGTGCTCATAACTAAGGGATATGTATTACCTTGTCATGTAAAATCCATGACACACTATGTTCGAAGTCATGATGTTTGTGTGTGTATGTGGGGGGGGGGGGGGTATTGGGGGGAGAGGTTGTATGCCGGGGCAATGGTGGGAGTGGGGGGAGAGTTTGGGAGGCAATGGTGCGGGAGAGGTAGGGAAGTGGGAGTGGTAAAAGATATGTGGTATAGGGTAGCGGAGGAAAATGGGGGTATTAATGGGGGGGTATAGGTGGAGGAAAAGGTCGGGTATTTTAAGGGGGTGGAAACGGAAGAAGGGGAGATAGCAAGTGGCTGGAAGTGGACAAAAAAAGGGGGGAGAGGGTATTTAATGGGGTGGAAGTGAGAGGGAAAAGGAGATTATTAACAGGGGATAGGTGAGGAAGGGAGGTGTCAACCGGAAAATGATTGGAGGAGGAAGAAGGGATATCAAGTTTGAACGGGGAATTATTAACGGGGGTGGAGGTGGAGGAAAAGGGGGGGGGAGGTAATGGAGTCTGATGGTTGAAAAAGGGGGGTATTAATGGGTGGAGATGGAAGAAGGGAAGCCTTAAGGTGGATAAAGGTGGAGGAAAATGGGTATTAGGTTGCGGTGGAGGTGGAAAGGAAAAGAGGATATTAATTAAGTGGAAAATGGATAAAAAAGAGGTCTGGTGTATTATTGTTGAGAAATGTGGTAAGGGTATTAAGGGAGCTGAGTGGAGGAAAAAGCGACGTGGGTGACCCGGGGTACAACGGTGGAGGTGAAGGGAAAAAGGAATATCAAGGAAATAGGAGAAAAAAAAAGGAGAATTAAGAGAAATGGACAGATACAGGAAAATTATTTAATGAGAAAAAAGGGAGGGGTATTAAGAAAAGTGGTTACAGATACAGGAAAAGGAATTATTAAGATTGACGACAGAGAATGGCAGAGAAAAAAAAAGACAAATTAGAATGGGGAAATAAGTTGATCCGTAGAGTCACAAAAGCGAATGGGAGGAAGAAAGGAGGAAAGAAGAGGGAAGGTAACAGGAGAACTGGGGAGATGGGTGGGGGGAGGGTGGGGTGGAGGGGGGGTGGGGTGGGTAGGGGAGGGAGAGACCGGCCATCAGACAACGATTTATTGAAGCTATGAAACCATCGATCGTGTACAGCGAAGTGTGTGAAATACTTATGATTCTTCTTCTTATTTTTTTCTGACTTTTTTTTCTGGCTGTGTGCTTTTTTTTTAGCATTTTTTTTTATTTCGATTTTTTTTAAGGTGTGAGGGGGGTTGTAGTATATAATTTGACTTTTTTTGTTTATTTGTTTATTATGATTTTTTTTTTTTTTTTTTTTTTTTTTTGCATAGCTGTTTTGCATATTGTGTGTATCTGAAGTATTCGATTTTATAAGAGCATGAAATGATTATGTTTATATAGATTCGCAATAACTCGCAACACACACACACACACACACACACAGTCACACACACCACAGTCACACACACACACACACACACAACAGGAAACCCCAGAAACACCAACGACAATAACACATTCTCACACATCCACACATACCTACATACCGCTCTCGACTCATTTAAACATATTGCACTTTAATGGACCGAAAAGTGAAAAAGGCATTAGGGCCTTCTCTCCTAACGGCTGCGGTACAGTTTCGCTTTTATGAGCAAAATGCTGGTATCACACTGGAGTGTTTAGTGGATTGACAGAAAGCAAGTTGGAAACGGTTCTGCAATTCGGAGGCAGTTTTTTTTTTTTTTTTTTTTTTTTTTTTTTTTTTTTTTTTTTTTTTGTGCGATATTTTATCACTGACAATCACATTCCGAAACGTACTGTGACGTATATGGATTCATGTAATATATATATGTATATGTATATATGTGTAATATAGTATAAGTATATAATAATTATATAATATTATTATAATTATATATATATATATATATACATATATATTATACTTATGTGTGTGTGTCGTATCTTGGATTGATAAGTTGTTAACCTGTGTGTGGTGGTGTGTGTGTGAGTGTGTGTGTGTGTGTGTGCTGTGTGTTGTGTTGTGTGTGTGTATATAAACAAATATGCACACACACACCGGCACCTAGCACCCTCACGCTCGCATAGGCCGAGAGGTCGAGGAAGAGGAGAGGCGAAAGGAGAGAGAAGAGGGAGGAGAGAGAGAGAGGAGCGAAGGAGAGAGAGACGAAGAGTAGAGAGAGAGAGAAGAGAGAGAGGGAGGGAGACGAGTGAGAGAGAGAGAGAGAGAGAGAGCGAGCGAGAGAGGAAGAGCATGACAGCGAGGGATGAGACAGAGAGAGAGAGAAGAGACAGAGAGACAGAGACAGACAGACAAGAAGACAGAGATAGGACGACAGAGACAGAGAGAAAAAGAAAGAGGGAAAGATAGGAAAAGAGAGGAAGAGAGCAGAGAGAAAGAGATGAGAGAGAGAGAGAGATGAGGGACAGCGATTTTTATCGAGTCTGTGATTTACGGAGATGAAACCTATCGATTCTCATGTGTGGCATCGGAATGTGTGAATGTTAGTCAGCGTTCTCATAGTGTGCACAAGATTCCTTTTCTCGTTGACTTTATAAACAAAACCGAACCATAAGCCGTGAATTATGAACGGGGAAAGTAATGACTAAAGTAATGGAATGTGATAAGTAATGGAATGATAGTAAGGGAAGTAATGGCCTGACGGAAAGTATGTAGTTAGATTGTAGTTAATGAACGGCGTGACATATCGTTAAATAAAGGGCATTTAGAATTATGGCATAGACGTTTGACTCGATGTCTAAGGTAAATGGCCTGACGGGAAAGTATGAAGTAGATTTGAGAGTTAAAGGTTTCAAATCGTCAAAATAAAAAACATTAAGAATTATGACATATATGTTGATGGAAAGTATGAAGACACAACTAGTCTTTAAAGGTACAAACCAATATAACTTATCAGGTTGGTGTAAAATAAAGTAAATTTTATAAAAGTTGGAGTAAAAATGGTAGATCTGACACGGACCCGTAGTGTATTGTAAAAAAAAAAATTGTCACAAGATATAAATGTATTTGAAACTAGAATGACAGTTTCACGGTTATGTTTATTTTTTTTAAATGATGTTATCCGCTTTTCATTTTTAAAAAAAATCGTTTTGATCTAAGCAATATTTCATGATCGTTACAAGTCAACAACCAAAAATGAAACGGAAATGTATAACCGACAAAATTATTTTTTCGCATTTATAAAAGCGAAAGCAATCAAATCAAACGATTTCGTTGCAGTTTACACGTGAAGTTTGCTCCATTGATAGCAATTCAATATTTCGTTAAGGCGAGTTACATGATTCTGGTAATGAGAAGAGAAGATACGAGAGAGAGAGAGAGAGATGAGAGAGTGAGGACGACGAGAGACGAAGATGAGAAGAGAGAGAGAAGAT
>NW_020872804.1:725690-728190 GCF_003789085.1 Penaeus vannamei | reverse complement strand
TTGTTACTTTTTATGTAGACTTAGAAACAGAAAAAATTATATGTTGAGATCATTATATACTCTCGATTTGATGTGTGATTCTCTTAACCTATATTGTAATTTGATTGTTTCTTTTTGTGGTTACTTGGAAGAGAAAGGAAAGACAGAAAGAAAATCAAGTAGGAAAAAGAAAGAAACAGGACAAAGTGAAAACGAAAGAAGGAAAGGAAGCGAATAGGGCAAAGAGGATAGGAAGCAGAATAACAGCAATAGAGGGGAATCAATACAGCTAATTCTAATACATTAATAACGATCATATAATAAATATATAGGATTTGGATCACAATATTAAATAAATGAGATGTTGAAATTATAAGTACAAGCAACCAGTTTCCGGATATAGGATTTACGTAAAATTTTTATGTTTTTTTTTAATGGTCGGCCCGGTGAGTAATGTGCGCGTATATAATGATAATAAAGAGGGTAATGTGTGATTAGAGTGTAGCAGTCATACCGTAGTAGTAAGTCGTTCTTCAGTATATGGCACAAATAAGTAAGTACACGAGTAACAGTAACAGAAAAGATTTTAATGAGAAATGCTACATGCATTAATTAGGAGATAAAATAATAAGATAATCATGATTTTTAATGATAATACATTGTAACAACCAAAATATATAAATAGTAGTAAACTAACAGCGCAATTTCTGGCAATGGTAGTTAACCCAGCCAGCAAACCCACCCCCCCCAATTTAACATGAATACCCATAACAAAGATAACCTAAACACAAAACTACATAGATAATATACTTCAGCCACTCCAGACGAACTTAGTATTAGCCAACAGCACAACCACCAGAACTCGTATCCCCGTACGCGTAGTTATTGATGACACTAACGCCCTCAACCATCCTTCCAGTGCCCAATTATATGCTCAAGAATGATGCAGCCAGCAACACTTTGCAAGGCCCAAAACAGACATACCAGAGACCTTTCTTCCGAACTATCATAACATTTATGCGAGAAAGGTTACACTTCTTGAACGTGCGTTATTCTGATGTGGTTTTATTGTATGTTGTTTTTTATGTAACAACCGACAATATATCGACGTCCCTGTATTTTGATAGTGAATGCTATATATCGGATACAGTTACTACAAAAAGACAGCGGTGATGAGGGCAATTTCGGAGACTTTTCGTTATCATCCTCGCTGTGGCTTCAATTACCTCTACGTAACCATGTCCAGGAAGTTGAAAGTAAACAAGTACGAAAGACGCAAACAATAGTTACTAAGGAACGCGGAAGATGAGAAAACAACATAAAAGAAAGAGAGAAAAAAAAACATCCCGAGTATAATGGTATGGTGTTACTGTCGAAGATTAGGTAATTACTCAGAATCTCATCTACAATTAACTCTACTTAGAACCTCAAACATTTCGAAACATCTAAAAAACAACAAAAAAACAGGTCACTTTAGACCGAATACCCTTATAGTTATACATCACTGTATAAACGAAATATCCACACAGTAGTAAATACATTAAACATTACTTAAAACAAATAAATCAAGTAGAATTAGAGAATCAGATCTTGTTTATCGCAGTAATAAGCGTATTTGGCACCTGTACGATTGGGCTCACTCACCCCCAAACAGGTGGTCTTCCGCGGCCTTTGGGGATTAGTGTGAACGTGGAACTCAGTGGCGGAGGGTGTGTGCGTCGGTCCCGGGCGGATCCGTGTGTGTGTGTAACTGTGGCAACTTGTTTTGGATTGTTTTTCTCGTTACAAAAACAAAACCTTACGAGTTTAATTTTTCTTGGTGTTTCCTTTGGGTATCTTTATCTGTGCTTAGGCTTGGAAGAGGAAGGGAAAACGATTATATTACGAGCAAGCTTAGCTAATTCGGAGTGATTAGCACCGTTTTGTGAAATACGTGAGTTACACGATCGTCTTCGGGAGTTTCTTCAGTAGCCGCACTTCGCCTTTAGGTAACTATAACATTATTTGATTTACTTTTCGTTGATTTACGGCATTACGTCTTTTCTCTTACGTATTACTAAAAAGAAACATATTCCGTATGTATTTTTCGTCAGTGTCATTCAGTCATCAGTGTCTGAGCGGGAAGCGACTGTCGGGGATTTCAACGACATGCAAGTAGTGATCAGGCGAGAGCTCGTGTGTCTTGTAATACGAAGCGTTGCTATGTAAGCCCCGGTATTCCTTCATGAATTTTCAGATTGCTTACATTTTGTGCTTACGTAAAACATGCTGGATGATGATGGGCTTGTATCAGTGGGCTGAGTGTGTACCTCAGAAGTGTCCCGAGACAGTCGTAACATATTTTCCGTTCTGTTGTAAGTGGTGGATAGTTGGTGTTGATTTGTGTCCGGAAGAAAAAATCCTTTCTCTGTCAGTCTGTTCTCTGGTTTCCTTCTAGGTCTCTATTTTTTCTTTCCTTTACAAATTTTTGCTCGACACTTTCCTGCACAGAGGCGGTAAACAGTTAGACAGACAGACAAGT
>NW_020872804.1:703190-713190 GCF_003789085.1 Penaeus vannamei | reverse complement strand
CTTATTCTCTTTTTTTCTCGCTCTCACTGTTTTCTCTCCTTTTTTCTCATCTCTCTTCCACTCTTACTCTCACTCACTCCCTTATTCTCATTTTCGTTTTCCAGATTATCGCATATATCCACGCGTGTACAGTTATAATTTGAGAGAGAGGGAGAGAGAGAGAGAGAGAGAGAGAGAGAGAGAGAGAGAGAGAGAGAGAGAGAGAGAGAGAGAGAGAGAAGAGAGAGAGAGAGAATGAGATGAAAAAATCAAAAAGGACAGAAAGAGAGAGAGAGAAAAGAATGATAATGAAAATCACAGAAATGCGAAGAGAGGGAAAGAGAAAGACAGAGGGAGAGACAGACAGACAGAGAGGCAGACAGAGAGAGAAAGAGAAAGACACAGAGGGAGAGACAGGCAGACAGAGGGGGCAAGCAGATAGATAGATAGAGAGAGAGAGAGAGAGAGAGAGAGAGAGAGAGAGAGAGAGAGAGGACAGAAAGAGAGAGAAGATCGAAAGAGAAAGAGAGAGAAGACAAAGAAAAGAGAGAAGACCGAAAGAGAAAGAGAGAAAAAAGACAGAAAGAAAGAGAGAAGACAGGGAGAGAGCGAGCGAGCGAGAGAAGAGAGAGGGGGCTTGGGGGGGGGGGCAAGCAAAACTCAGCCAGACAGGGCGTGCAGACGCGGCCGTCTCCCCGAGCGCCAGGGACTGCCTCAACGCGCGTAACCAGTTATGTACGAAGACTATGGGAGAGCGAGCACGTGCAGCCGCCCTTCCCTCTTTAAAGCTGCCTGGGCCGTCTCCAGACCCGGCCACAGGTACCTCCCGTCTTGCGCGGTCCGTCACTCTCTTCCTGGTACGCCGCGGGGGGGCCTTTTGGAGTGGGGATTGTGGCAGGGGTTTGGGGGAATTACGGATTTGTTTGGGACATTTTTGATTGTGTTACTGTTGCATTATATTGTTATTATTATTATTATCGTTATTATCTTATTTCATTATTCATTCAGGCTCTCGTGAGTTGTCATGCCATATAATGCGATTTATGATATATTTATTGTTGTTATTGTTACTGTTATTATTATTGCTATTATTTATTGTTATTATATTATTATTATTATCATCATCGTTTCGTTCCATTGCGTGGATCAGTTTTTTGTGGTGGGGTGGGGTCTGTCTGGTATTCATGCCATATAATGTGAATTATGATATACTTTAGGGTGTACTGTATAGTTGCCGGAATACTCGGTATTATTACACTCGGTCTGTTTTCGTAGATTTCGGTTTACCTTTAGACGTATCTCGCAAAGAAGACATGAACGGAAAACAGAGACTTTAGGCCCCGTTTTCATTCAAAATCTCTCGAACCAGCCGCGCGAGAGGTCAAGAACGGGACGACCGGCCAACAGGGTCAACAAAGCGAGATTTTGGCCAGGCATGTGAAGGAGATGACTGGCGCTTGTGACGGAAGGCTTGGCATGGAGGTGAAGCTTATTGACGGAGGTGACTGGGCGGGTCGGGGGGCGCAGACCATCCATACAGGGGGGGGGGGACGTGCCGGGTGGCTGCCGCTCGACCCCTGGATGCGACGAGCTCTGGTTGTTATGGGATGGAGAGACTGTGGGAAAGGTCGTTTGCTTTCGATAGGGTCGTCTTCGCTTATTTTTTATTTTATTTATTTATTTAATTTATTTATCTATTATTTATTTTTTGATTTTTTTTTTTTGATACGATGAGGAGGAGAAGTGTTGGTAGACGTGATATTTTCTTCTTTTTGTTTTATTTTTTTATCATTTACCATCGTAACTCCGATGTTAGTGAATGCCACAGTTGTCTAGAATGTTAAGTAGAGTATTTTATTTTACTATCCATGTTAATAGAGTTACCAGTGATTTTACTATCCTATTTTATTTTATTTTACTATCCTATTTTATTTTATTTTACTATCCATTGTTCGTTAGTGAATCCGGTCCCTTGTTGGAAACCCGCTGTAGATTGTCTTCCAGCAAGATTTCGGCCTAACTTTGTAGATGACCCCAAAACCTGATTTTAAACACCTCGCCTCCATTAAACTTATAATTACGAAGGCAACAGTCTTAGCAATATTCACGCAGACTACAAGATCCTAGACTTAAAATTGCAGTCTAATCCAGCTGCAATCCTAATTTCCGAGCATCATTAAAGTAACAGAGAGTGAGACGTTAAGAAAGACAACCGTTGTTAAGGCAATCCGTTACGTCAAATAGACCACATAATGGCATAGTTAGTCCGCGCGCAGAAAATACGAAACAGCCTTTGTGACGAGTGCGTAAAGAAACGAGTGTGTGCTAGTTTTTTATCCTCTGAAGTGTGAACGTGGGAGCATAAGTTACGTAATTACTAATTGGTATCAGCTCGGAAGACACACACAACTTGACCCATGATTTCCCTAAATTTCTTTTGTTACTGGTATTGTCTATCCGGGTATTAGTTTCTTTACCGGTTGACTCGGGTGAGAAGTTAAAAAAAAAAAAGAGAAATTTCGGCATGGAGTTACAAGTGAAATGGAAGATCAGATGTATATATGACTAGGATAGAAAACCGAACGACGGAGAGAGGGAAGGAGTAAGAATGAGAGGGAGATGGAGAGGGAGGGAAGGGAGAGAGAGAGGTAGAGGGACGGAGTGGGGGGAGAAAGGAGGGAGGATAGAGAGGGAGAGAGAGAGAGAGTGAGAGAGAGAGAGAGAGAGAGTGACAGAAAGAGAGGCAGAGAGAGAGAGAGGCAGAAAGAGAGACAGAGAGTAAAAAAAATAAAGTTCAAAAGAGAGGGAGAACAAGCACGAATGCCTCTTAAAATCCACGACTGAACGGATCTTGAACAATATGTCTTTACATAGGCAAAGGTAACTTGCATCCTGGTGCTTGTTTCATGACCTTTTCCACGGTTCTTGCGACAGACAGACGAACAACGAGTGATTGTCTGTGCCGGGCGTGTGAGAGGCATAAATAGTCTCTTTCGACGCGAGAAATGAGAACGCCTCACAAGGTGCTCGTTTCACAGGAGTTCTGGTTCCATGTTCATTTTGTGCGTGTGTATGTGTGTGTATGTTAGTGTGTGTGTGTCTGCTGTTGCGTGTGTTGTGTGTGTGTGTGTGTGCGTGTGTGTGTATGTGTGCGTGGTGTGTGTGTGTGTGTGTGTGTGTGTGTGGTGTGTGTGTGTGTGTGTGTGTGTGTGTGTGTGTGTGTGTGTGTGTGTGTGTGTTAGGAGGTTAGGTGGAGGAGAGCTACTTAAATGTCGAGATTAAGTAACCTGTACTTGAACCTTGCTTTATGAAGTTAACTTGTTCTTGGATAACTTGATGGGTAAGTTCGAGGTGCTTTGGGTGGTAAGACTTGACAGGTTAGCCGAATATTTTTCTCCAGACCTTTTCCTTTTTTTCCTGATAGATGGATGAGTGAATGGAGGGAGGGAGGGAGGATCCTGCTATTCATCCGTTCATCCATCGTTTTCCGGATTCTTTCTCTCTCTCTCTCTCTCTCTCTCTCTCTCTCTCTCCTCTCTCTCTCTCTCTCTCTCTCTCTCTCTCTCTCTCCTCTCTCTCCTCTCTCTCTCTCTCTTTCTCTCTCTCTCTCTCTCTCTCTCTCTCTCTCTCCTCTCTCTCTCTCTCTCTTCTCTCTTCTCTCTCTCAATCTCTCTCGATCTCTCTCTCTCTCTTCCATCTCCTCTCTCTCCCTCTCTCTCTCTCTCTCTCTCTCTTCTCTCTTCTCTCTCTCCTCCTCTCTTCTCTCTCTCTCTCTCTCTCTCTCTCTCTTCTCTCTCTCTCTCTCTCTCTCTCTCTCTCTCTCTCCTCTCTCTCTTCTTCTCTCTCTCTCTCTCTCTCTCTCTCTCTCTCTCACTCTCTATCTCTCTCTCTCTCCTCTCTCGGCGCGTGTGTGTGTCATTGGACTGACCTCTTAGTTTTCTAGGGAAAGTTTTGTTTTAGACAATGTAGTAGTTCAAATACAAGTGACATGTATAAAAATCTGAATGTTATGTTGAAAGTTTGGAAACCCAAGAGAATTATAAGGTTGGGGATTTGGATTGTGAATATATTAAGGTTTTCATTTTATTGGCGGGTTTTAGAATATCTAAAACGAGTTTCTTATTGGCGAGCGAGATTAGATTTTGCACGCCAGATGCTAAGGAATCAATCATGCTACTTGACATGGAGTTGCAGAGACGTGGATCGCCGTGACCTCGAGTAGCCTTTCCGGGCTCAGTTCTCCCTTTGTCCCCTTCCCTTTTCTTTCTCTTTCCTTCTCTGTCCCCTTCACCTTTCGTTTCCTTCTCTTTCCCTCCCTTTCCTTTGCTTCTCTTTCCCCTCCCCTTTCATTTCCCGTTTCCTTTGCTTCTCTTTCCTCTCCTCTTTCCCTTCCCGTTTCATTGCCTTCTTTTTCCTCTCCTCTTTCCATTTCCTTTCCTTCTCTTTCCTCTCCTCTCCTCTTTCCCTTCCCTTTCCTTCTCTTTCTCCTCCTCTCCTCTTTCCCTTCCTTTTCCTTCTCTTTTCTCCTCCCTCCCTTCCCTTCTCTTTCTTCCCCTTCGCTTCCCTTTGCCCTTTCTTCTTTTCACTATTTCCTTTACCCCTCCCCTCCATCTCCCCCCCCCTGCTCTCCTTCCCTCATCCTATCACTTGCCCCTCCCTTTCAATCTCCTTCCTTCCCCATTCATCTCTTTCCCTCTCTTCCTTTTTTCTCCCTCTCCCTCTCCCCCACACCAGCGACATAAAGGAACTTCCCACGAAGATCACCTTGGCGATCGCGTCTGCACGTTGCATGACAGATTTGCATGACCGCGGTCCCTTCCCCCGTTTCCTGGCACGTCACCGCCGCTTCGTGCAAGGCGGTGTCATGAGGCTGCGGCGAGCGTGGAGGTTTGCAGCCGTAAAATATGGCTCTGCGGGCGTCAAGGTGCGTTTGCAATGCCTGGGATTCCGTTGTCGTGGCGGGGGGGGGGGCGAGGGTGGGCTTTGAGCGGGGTGGTATTTTTACTCGTGTCTTGTCTTTGTTGTTCTGTCTGTCTGTCTCTGCCTCTGTCTCTCACTGTCTCCGTCGCCTTTTGTTTGATGATTATATATACATGTTAATATATATATATATATATATATATATATATATATATATATATATATTAATATATATATAACACATACATACATATGTTTGTGTGTGTGTGTATATATATATATATATTGTGTGTGTGTGTGGTGTGTGTGTGTATACTTATATATTTAACTGTATATATCAGTAAAGTTGATCACTTGCAGAAGATCCAAATATGATGTGATCCCACATATATGATATAACAAATTATATTTATTGATTTAACAGAAGCCTCAACAAGGGCTCTCATGTTGCAGAAATACAACGAAGAGTGTAGATAATACAGCGAAGGATTTATAGACAGACGAAGAAGGAATGGGAAGGAGAAGGAAATAGGAGGGAGGGGGAGGGGTGAGGAAGAGATAGGGAGAGAAGGAAAGGGAGACAGATGGAGAAAGGAGACGGAGAGAATGATAATTAAGGGAGAAGTTGTAGTGAGAGAGAGAGAGGGAGGAAAGAGAGAGAACGGGAGAGGAGAGAAAGAGCGAGAGAAAGAGAAAGAGCGAGTGCGAGAGAGAGAGAGAGAGAGAGAGAGAGAGAGAGAGAAACAGCGAGAGCGAGAGACAGCGAGAGCGAGAGAGGGAGAGAGAAGCAGATGGGGCAGTGTATGATGAGAGGAGGGTGAGAGAGGGAGAGAAAAAAAAGAACTCTCCTTTACTCCGAATCTCCTATTACGTTTCACAGCATCACGAACGCCGAAGCGTCACGAACGCACGAAACACGAGAAGTTTATACTGTCGGTTGTATCTTTAATCGTGATATCGGACACGGCTTCCTGAGAGGGGTCTGTGCCGCCCACTGCTTGCTTGGAGTCAGACGCTTTCAGGCTTTGTTTACTGTTTACTTTTTTTTTTGCTTTCTTTTTTCTTTCCTTTTTCTTGTTAGAAGTGGGTTCTTCGGCGTTTGTTTTGTTTTCTTATGCAATATTTATAATGTACTTTATATCTAAAGATCTTGTGTATATGTTATGAGTACATGTACGTAAATCATACATACACACACACGTACACATGCATAGGGGCGGTAACTTGCGGTCTCCTCCCTCACCATAAGTAGGACGGGTCATTGTGTCAATCACCATAGGATGTGGGAGGTGGGGGGAAGGGGGAAGGGGAAGGGGGATGTGGAGGGGGGGGATGAGGAGGAGGTTGAAAGTAGAGGGGGGTGGATGGTGGGGGATGAGGATGGTGGATGGTGGGGGGATGACGGGAGGAGGTGGAAGGTAGGGGGGAGGATGTGTAAGAAGATTGAGAGGGGTTGAGTATGTGGAGGATGGGGGGGGAGGGATGGTCTGTGCTAGGAGAGGGAAGTAGTGCCTGGGAGGGGGACGGGAGGGGGGAGATCGGTTGTGCCAGGGGGGAGAGGGGCAGGGGTGTAATTCCAGGGGAGTAGGGGGAGGGGGGAGTTGGAGTTACGGGTGGCTGGATGAGCGATTGTTTCACGAGAGAACATGGTTAGTTGGCGAGCGCGAATGGAGAACGGGTGGGGAGGGGGGAGGGGAAGGGATGGGGAGACTTGGGGGAGGGGAGGGAGGGATGGGAGGGGGGAAGGGAGATGAGGCTAGGGATGGGAGGGGGAGGGGAGGGGAGGGATGGGGATTGGGGGAAGGGAGATGAGGCTAGGGATGGGGAGGGAGGGGAGGGGAGGATACAGATGAAGGAGGGTACAGATGAAGGGAGGGGAGGGGGATAGAGATGGGGAGGGGAGGGGAGGGGAGGCTAGAGGAGGGATGGGGAGAGCAGGCGAAGGAGTAGGGTTGGAAAGGGTAGGGGAGGAGGAGGAAGAGGTAAGAGGAAGGAGTAGAGGAGAGGAGGAAAGAGATGAAAGAATGAGGGGAGGAGCTAGACGTAAAGAGAGGTGGAGGAAGGAAAAGGGGAAAATGGAGAAAGGAGGAGAGGAGAGAGAGAGAATGGAAAAATGGAGATAGAGGGAAGACGAGGAAAGGAGGAAGGGAAGGGAGAAGGAACGGAGGAATGAGAAAAGGGAAAAAGGTGAAGGTAGAGGTGAAGGATCTCTCTCCCTCTCTTACTACCTGCCTTTCTCTCTCCTCTCTCTCTCTCATCTCTCTCTCTCTCTCTCTCTCTCTCTCTCTCTCTCTCTCTCTCTCTCTCTCTCTCTCTCTCTCTCTCTCTCTCCCCTTCTCCCCCATCTTTCCCCCTCACTCTCGAGTGAAGGAGGTCCCTTTCCCTCCCTCTCCCTTTACCTTTCCTTCCATATATCCCTCTATCCCCCTCTCTCTCTCTCTCTCTCTCTCTCTCTCTCTCTCTCTCTCTCTCTCTCTCTCCCTCCCTCCCTCTCCCTCTCTCCTCCCTCTCCCTCTCTTCTTCTCCCTCCCTCTCTCACTTCTCACCATCCTCTCTCCTCTCCCCTCCCTCCTTCCCCCTTTTCTCTCTCTCTGAGAAAAAAAGAAAAGGCACAGATAATACATAACGTTAAAGGTAATGAGAGAGAAAATTAGGCATTAGAGACGGACAGACGTAGAGATACAAGAGAAACAAGAAGTAAAATGAGAGAGAAATGAAGGAAGGGCAGTTGTCGTTCTGTCGTTCCCACCAAAATGACATCCAACACTATATCGAGATTTCTCTTAAAGTGTGATATTAAACTTATACCGCGCGATTAGAGAGAAAATTAAATGGGAGGAGAGATAAGTGGCAGTGATATAACATGACAGCAGACCCTGGACCGCAGCGTCGGCCGACTGTCCGCAGCGTCACTCTCACTTTCAGCCATAGAAGGGAAAGTTTCGTGAACATGTGTTGTGATGCCTCCAAGGTGACCCCCCATCGGCACTCCCTCTATCTCCCCCCCATCGGCACTCCTTCTATGCACCCCCCCCCATCGGCACTCCCTCTATCCCCCCCCCCCCGACTGCCTGTTGTTCAGACGCCGCTGCCTCATCATCTCAAGGAGGGCGACTGTCCTTGGGTAAGGTCCTGTTGGGTGCCAGGTGGGAGCGGCGGCTCGCTTCTAATTACGAAAGTTGCGTTGGAAAGTTTGTTTCTTTGTATGCGCCAAGATTTCGCTCTTCTTTGTGCGTTCTCCATCATTTGTTTCCTTCTCCTTCACCTTTCTGGCTTTCTTTGTATTCATCTCCTCTACCTCGGGTCTGTCTTCTCCTCAGACCTTCCTTCCTTCCTCATTCGACACCCTCTCTTCTCCTCCCTCCCTTTCCCTTCCCTTCCTCCTCCCTCCCTTCCCTCCTCCTCCTTCCCTTCCTTCCTCCCTCCCCTCCTCCTCCCTCCCCTCTCTCCCTCCCCTCCCTCTCCTCCTCCTCCTCCTCCCTCCTCCTCCTCTCCTCCTCCCTCCTCCCTCCCCTCCTCCCTCTCTCCCTCCCCCCCCCTCCCTCCTCCTCCCTCCCTGCAGTTGGCTTCGTGTCAGATGGCGACAGAATCGAATTTGGAGATTCGTCGTTGCGGTTTCACTCAACGAAAGGAGCGGAGGAGGTGGAGGAGGGGGGGAGGGGGGGGAGAGAACACTGTGAACACTTGTCAGATGTATTCGTTTTGCTTCATGATTTAGGCCTATGGGGATTAGCACAGCATACCTATGTATGTACATGCGTTCATACATACATTATATATAATATACATATATACATGTATTGTGTGTATGTGTGTGTGTGTGTGTGTGGTGTGTGTGTGTGTGTGTGTGTGTGTGTGTGTGTGTGTGTATGTGTGTATGAATGTATGTATGTATGTGTGTGTTTATTTATGCTGTCCTGAGTGTGTCTGCGTTATCCATCTTATCAACAACAACAAAAACTCTTTATCGGCAAACGTATAACCAATTAAACACTTTTGCTATCATCAAACTACGATCTGATATATTAGGAGAAAGGCGCTGGATGACCAGAAGGACTTTCGGAAACGAGGAAGAACGAGAGAAAGTCCAGACCGTCGTCGTTGGTCTCGAGTTCGTGTGGTTTCGTTGGTTTGGACTTCGTCATTTTCATTTGATTTGACTGAAAATATATATAGTTTGATATAATGTAATACGTATACTAGTTTGATCAAGTGTGATTTAATTTGGTTTGTGTTTATAATTTAATTTGCCAATATCATTCGATTTGATTTTATTAATTGTAGGCCTATATGTTTTAAATTTAATTTGCCAATATCATTCGATTGATTTTATTGATTGTAGGCCTATATGTTTTAGATTTAATTTGCCAATTTCATTCGATATGATTTGATTCTAGATTCAATTTACCAATTTCATTCGATTTGATTTGATAATTTTACTTGGATTTGATTTAATAATTAGATTCTAATCTAACATCATTCAGTGTGATGTGATAGTTTCGTTTGAATGGATGTGAAATTTTCATTTTTTTCTGGATTTTATTTTATTTGATGAATTCATTTGCTTTGGTCATTTTATTCGATTTTTGTTGATAAAACACAAATTTTCCTGTTTGCCTGTGAATTTATCCGTCTCTATTGGTGATTGAAATATGCCAAATGGAACATATATTTTTTTTTTAGCAAACTGTAACTATGATTCACTCGAAACCTTGTAGTTCTTGCCATATTTCAATATAATTATATTATTCTTTTTTCATTAGTTTTTTCCTGGAGGTTTCATCTCTCATCTCCTTTCTTCTAATTTTGATTTCCTTTTCTAGATTTTGTCTCTGATATAACTTATCCTTTTTAGATTATATAGCTTAAAAGTTATATATATATATAATATATATATATAATATATATATATATATATATATATATATATATGAGTGTGTGTGAGTGTGTGAGTGTGTGAGTGTGAGTGTGTGTGAGTGTGAGTGTGTGTGTGTGGGTATGTGTGTGTGATGTGAGTATGTTTGTGAGTGTATTTGTGAGTGTGTGCGTGTGTGTGTGTGTGCGTATATATAAATTTCTTGCAACTTTCATCGTTTCAAAG